>CAUYRH010064695.1:0-11573 GCA_963574655.1 Perodicticus potto | reverse complement strand
TTTTTTTTTTTTTTGAGACAGAGCCTCAAGCTGTCACCCTGGATAGAGTGCTGTTGCATCACAGCTCACAGCAACCTCCAATTCCTGGGCTCAAGCGAGTCTCCTGCCTCTGCCTCCCAAGTAGCTGGGACTACAGGCGCCAGCCACAACGCCCGGCCATTTTTTGGGTGCAGCCGTCATTGTTGTTTGGCGGGCCCGGGCTGGATTCGAACCCGCCAGCTCAGGTGTACGTGGTTGGCGCCTTAGCCTGTTGAGCCACAGGTGCCAAGCCTAAACTTCTTTTGATGTAACATTTACTTACATACAATGAAAAGCACAAATCTTAAATATACAGTAGCTAATTTGTGACAAATGCAAATATATATCTAACCCATTCTATTGCTGTTGGTGCTTCCTTATTTTTTAAGAGACAGGGTCTCGACCGCGCCATGCTATGTTGCCTAGGCTTGCCTCAAACTTCTGGATTTCATTCAATTCTCTCTTGAGTAGCTGGGACAACAGGTATGCACTACCCCACCTGGCTCCATCCCAATGGGAACTGAATATTTCTTTAAAAAATTAGTTTCTATTTAACTTTTTACTTTGTGTACAATGTGAGATCTCTAAACTTGATTTTTCCCTCTTATTTTATTTTATTTTTTTTCTTTAAAGACAGAGTCTCACTATGTTGCCCTCAGTAGAGTGCTATGGTGTCACAGCTCATAGCAATCTCAAACTCTTGGGCTTAAGTGATTCTCCTGTCTCAGTCTCCTGAGTAGGTGGGACTACAGGCACCCACCACAACGCCTGGCTTTTTGTTGTTGTTGTTGTTGCAGTTGTCATTGTTGTTTAGCTGGCCCAGGCTAAGTTTGAACCCGCCAGCCTCAGTGTATGTAGCTGGCACTGTAACCACTGTACTACGGGTGCCGAGCCCTCTCAATGGCTATTAATAAAATATCATCTATCTGCTCAGTATTGGCATGATGCTCTACTTACTATGCATTGTTCTCTTATCTAAAAGGATCTGTTTCAGTACTGTTCTTTACATCTATTATCTGTAAACACATTATATAGGCATTATTAGAAAGTTACAGTTGCCCAACGCCATAAAGTTTCTTTTTTCATGTTTTCCATCTATTCTCACCTGTCCTGGTTGATCTTTTTTGTAAGGAAAGGAAGTGGTAGTAACTGAGTCACCTAGCAATTGTTAAAACAGTTAATTAATCCACTATTTTAAAAAGTGCTAAAATTGGCTCCAGATTAAAAGAGATCTTCAACCGTCTTTGAAATGACATTTCTGCAATACTATAACATTGTAACATCACCCACTTCTCTTCTTTCTTCCAACAAGTAATTTCACTATTTGATTACCTTAATTTTAACGACTCCATCTTGCGATTCACAGTGTTGCTTCAGAAAAAGCTTTAGTTTATCACGAGAAAATAAGTGTTTTCTACGGCTATAGGGAGAAAGGTAGAGAAAGAAAGTAATGTTAGCATCAAAGAATTCAACCTAAACTCTATAATCTCCATAAATTTACAATGCAAATTTCAAGTCTAGGAATTGAAGAACAATTTCATCTTCCAAATAGTATTTTGTAGAAGTTATGATAAACTTTATACAGAGGTTTACGTATAGGAAGTTGTAAGATCTACTTGAGTAAATCTATTAGAAAAAGTCTCTTCCAACAATAGTATAAGCATTAGCAGTATAAGCATTGCTTAGGAACCATTTAGAAATCAAACAAACCTTAAGGAAAATATACTACAGAGAGTAAATAAAATTTTATAAAATTAGATTATCATCCCTACAAATAAATCACCCACTAAAATTCATCAGTAGACTACCAGAGAGCATATAATTCTTAGCACTATAAATCAATATTCAAAAGGATATTGTAAAGAACTGGACAGAGTTGTTTCAAATTTTAAAACATTTTGCATCTAAATCTCATATGGTAGCCAATAAACTGAGGAATGAAAATTTAAAAATTAGTGCCCTTCTTTTGTTGTTGTTGTTGTTGGGGTTTTTGGTCGGGCTGGGTTTGAACCTGCCACCTCTGGCATATGGGGCTGGTGCCCTACTCCTTGAGCCACAGGTGCCACCAAAAATTTAAAAATTAAAATTAAGATCCTAAAACATATATTTTAATTCTCTCTCACCCTCAAATTAAAAATAATAATCACAACAACAACAAACACTACCACAAACAAAACCAATAAAAAACACACAAGTATTTCTGGAAAAAAATAAATGTTTTAATTTAATTCAACATATTTCTTTTTAAAAAGCCCAACTTTAAGGCTTTTATGAATTAATAAACAACACAGGACTTTTAAAAATAGTGGCCCTCCCCAAAACGTATACAGTTGGCTCTCCATATCCATGGATCAAAAATATTTGGGGAAAAAATTGCTTTTGTACTAAACATGTACAGATTTTCTTCCTTGTCATTATTCCCTAAACAATGCAGTATAACAACTATTTATAGAGTGTTTACCTTCCATTAGGCATTATAAGTAATCTAGAGATCATTTAAAATACACAGGAGGCTGTGTATAGGTTATATGCGAATACTACATTTTCTATTAGGGACTTGAGCATCCACAGATTTTGAAAACCAATCCCCCCTGGGTATTTGTTTCTTAGCCTTAAAATTCCATGAGAACAAGAACGTGTCAAGAGCTCAACAGCCACATAGGGCTACTGACCATTATACTGAACAGAATAGATACACCGTTTCCACTATCACAGAAAGTTCTACTTGTCAGGTTACTCTAGCATAGCAAGTCTTCTTTATTAGAGTTACATTACATCTCTTTACTAAAAGAGTAGCACTATATTATCTTTTGATGCTAACAAAGAGCTATAAGTCATTTAAGTCTTCTATTATCAAGTATAACTTTCTCACCTTATAATTCTTCGGCTCACCAATTAAGAAGGAAATGAGCTAACAAGACTGTAATCAAGCTCTAGCAGAAAAATATTTAAAGTTTAAGTCAAAAAGTAAAAAGATCTGTCTGCTGTCTTTTAAAAAAAGTAATAAGAAAATATTAAATCGGGAATTAAATTATATAAATAACATCTTGAACTAAAAAAAAAGATGCAAAACTCAACTGTGAACAAGGAAAACATTTTGTAGTCTCAGCTCTCTATTAGCCCATAAGCTAAAACAAATTAAATAATCCATTAAACTTGGGAATACTATTTTTTCAATATACAGTAAAATATAGTACAGTCTAGAGATCGTAAGTTAATGATGCCCCCCCAACCAACAAACTGACCAACCAACCAAACAGCCATGTATATCTCAATATAGTTACAGAAAGTGATATATCTGACTCAAGAGTCTCAATGGTTATATTATTATCATTTTTCTTTGGACACTAAGTATATATGGGGCAAAGGGGATAAGAGAATAAGTAAATCTCTTTTACACTAAATGAAAGGCAAGATTGACTCCTAGGTGACAGGTTAAGACCTGGCTGATAATGTCAACTTACTTTCAGGTGACTAACAGCCTAACCCCAATAGGCATGTATGGGGGGTTTTCCTGAAATATATCTATGCAACCTAGAGTTAGTTATTTTACATATTAGCTACTCACTCCCTCTCTCCTTTGATCAGGCTTCAAACAAGAATTTTTTAAGACACTCAATTTTATGTTTTAACTTTCTTTTTTTTTTTCTTTTTGAGACACTATGTCACCCTGGGTAGAGTACTGTGCTATCACAGCTCACAGCAACCTCAAACTCCTGGGTTTAAGTGATTCTCTTGCCTCAGCCTCCCAAGTAGCTGCGACTACAGGCGCCTGCCACAGCGCCCAGCTATTTTTTGGTTGCAATTGTCATTGTTGTTTGGCAGGCCCGGGCTGGATTCAAACCCACCAGCTCCAGTGTACGTGGCTGGCCCCCTAGCTGCTGAGGTACAGGTGCCGAGCCTTTTTCTTTTTTTTTTTTTAATAGAGGTAGAGTTTCAGTATGGTACCAGGCTGGTCTTGAACTCCTAGACTCAAGCTATCGGCTTCCCAAAGCACTGGGATTATAAGCCATGAGCCACCAAGCCCAGCTAAACTTTCTTAACTAGTAGGAAAAGACTGATCAAATGTTTGTGTCTTATGAATAAAATAATATAAACATGACACATTTGTAAGCACCATTAAATTTCACAGCTTTGAAAACTGAGTTCTCTCATTCATAAATTGTATCTTTAATTCTTTAGATTCAAAACTATTTGGGGATAGATACTAATCTAAACAAAGGTCTGGAATAGTCTATTAGGATTCATTTATATCAGTCTATTAACATATAAATGTACATTTATTTTAGATGGAGAAGCAATCAATTGCAAACTACACATTTTTTCTACATCAAACCTTGTTAATCTATCATACACATAATTATTCTACTTTAAACTACTACAGAGAAGACACTGAGTTTTACCTGATTTGTGTTGCTTTAACAATAGCAGACTCATATAACTCTCTTTTTTTAATGGGTTGTACCTTGTACTTGAATAGTAAGGGATCAATTGCATCTTTTCTTTTCCTAAAAAAAAGGGAAAAGATACCAATCAGTTAATAAGTTGGAAACATAACATTTTAAGTGGAGTCCTAGTTTCTAAGAATGTACTATAATAGAAATATGCATTATTTATTTGTTTATTCATTTATTTATTTATTTATTTATTTATTTATTTATTTATTTATTTTTGAGACAGTCTCACTCAGTTGCCCTGAGTAGGGTGACATGGCATCATAGCTGACAGCATCCTCAAACTCTTGGGCTTGAGCAATAGTCTTGCCTCAGTCTCCCAAGGAGCTGGGACTACAGGCATGCGCCTTTATGTCTGGCTAGTTTTTCTATTTTGTTTTTTAGTAAAGATGGGGTCTTGCTCTTGCTCGGGCTGGTCTTGAACTCCTGAGCTCAAAAGCAATCCACTCACCTTAACCTCTCAGAGTGTAAGATTAGAAGCCTGAGCCACTGCTCAGGCTGCATTTTTATTTTAACTAGAATTTTATAGATTTCTGATATTCCTGCCTCCACCATCCCATTAGCCAAAATAGTAGAAAACTATTAGGTGAGTATTTTAATTACTGATTCAATAAATTTTTCTTGGGTGAAGAAAGTTACTGAGACAAGTAAGCACAAAGTACTTGGTTTAGGTTAAATAAAATTGCTTTTAAAAAAGTTCTTGAATTGGGGGGCACCTGTGGCTTAGCAAGTAGGGCACCGGCCCCATATACCGAAGGTGGTGAGTTCAAACCCGGCCTCGGCCGAACTGCAAAACAGAAAAATAGCTGGGCGTCGTGGCGGGCGCCTATAGTCCCAGCTACTCGGGAGGCTGAGGCAAGAAAATCGCCTAAGCCCAGGAGTTGGAGGTTGCTGTGAGCTGTGTGACACCACAGTTCTCTACCAAGGGCGATAAAGTGAGACGCTGTCTCTACAAAAAAAAAAAAAAAAAGAAAGTTCTTGAATTATCTACCTATTTACTTAGAGATAGGGTCTCACTGTGTTACACAGGATAGAGTGCAGTGGCATCATCATCACTTACCATAACCTCAAACTCCTAGGCTCAAGTGATCCCACTGCCTCAGCCTCACAATAATTAGGAGTAGGAGCACTCTCTTGCACGTGGCTAGTTTTTCTATTTTTTGTAGAGACAGAGTCTGGCTCTTGGTCAGGCTGGTCTCAAACTCCTGGTCTCAAGCAGTCCTCCTATCTTGGCCTCCCAGAGTGCTAGCATTACAGGTATGAGCAACCTTGCCTAACCTTGGATTTGCTTGTAACAAACTTCCATCTTCACAGCTATATAATCTAAGAGTAAAAATGGAGATAATGGCTCAGGGCCCATAGCTCAGTGAGTAGGGTGCTGGCCACATACACCAAAGCTGGCGGGTTTGAGCCTGGCCCAGGCCTGCTAAACAACAATGACAACTGCAACCAAAAATAGCCAGGCATTGTGGCAGGTGCCTATAGTCCTGGCTACTTTGGAGGCTGAGGCAAGAGAATCATTTAAGCCCAAGAGTTGCAGGTTGCTGTGAGCTATGACGCCATGGCACTCTACCAAGGGTGACATAGTGAGACTCTGTCTCAAAAAAAAAAAAAAAAAAAAAAGGAGACAATGTGCTTTATTGCCAAAGAGGCTACACACTTAATCACCACCCCACTAAATTCTCATCCATCTTTTCTTTCTTTTGAGGGTTCATTCATTCATTCATTAAGACCCCACAATGTGACAAATACTACTCTAAATAATTAAGATTCAATAATCACAAAACAGGAGGTGGCAGGTTCAAACCCGGCTCCAGCCAAAAAAAAAGTATTAAGGCTCAGCGCCTGTGGCTCAATGCGCTAAGGCGCCAGCCACATACACCTGAGCTGGCAGGTTGGAATCCAGCCCGGGCCCGCCAAACAACAATGGTGGCTGCAACCAAAAAAAAATGGCCAGGAGTTGTGGCAGGTGCCTGTAGTCCCAGCTACTTGTGAGGCAGAGGCAGGAGACTTGCTTGAGCCCGGGAATTAGAGGTTGCTGTGAGCTGTGACGCCACTGCACTCTATCCAGGGTGACAGCTTGAGGCTCTGTCTCAAAAAAAAAAGAAAAAGATAATCACAAAATAGAAACATAGTGGGGAGATACAGGCAAACAAAAAATACACAGGATAGGTGGTAAGTACTGGGAGAAGGTGGGAAAGTCACTATCTCATATTGATAATGATCCTCAATTAAGTTAACCAGGTAGATCTTCCAAGAAGTTGTGTTTAAGCAGAAATTTGAAAAAGAATACAAAGGACCAATCCATGAGAAAATCTTGGGGAAATGAGTTTAAAGGAATGCAGAAAACATGTATAAAGACCCGAAGGTGTAAGGATGCACAGTGTGCATTAGAAGCAGAATGAATAAGGAGAATGAAAGAAGATTCAGAGAGGCAGCAGCAGGGCCAGATTATAGACCATCACTAAGGGCTTTGGATTTTGCCCTGAGTGAAGCCAGCAGAGTATTTTTTTTTTTTTTAACCAGGGCAAAGGCTGTATTTATCAAAATTTATAAAAATGAACAACAGAGTTTTGACCCTGCAATTCTACTTCGAGGAACTTTTTCTACTGAAATTTTAGACAAGGATACAGTGATTGATCTGGTAAACTGACATGAGGTATTTTGAACTCCAGTTGTTCCTTTCCTCTAGTAGTTAAATTGCTTGGTGCTTTCTAGGAAATAAATTTATAATTTACTGTCTAACTTTTTTTCATCTAAAGAAAATCTAAACAATGAACACTTGTGGTTTTTGTTTATTTGTTTTGAGACAGTGTCTCACTCTGTTGCTTAGGCTAGAATCCTAGAGCATCAGCCCAGCTCACAGCAACCTCAAATTCCTAGGTTCAAGTGATCCTCCTGACCCAGCCTCTGGAATAGGTAGGACTACAGGTGCCAACCACCATGTCTGGCTAATTCTTTTTTTCTATTTTTATTATTTTTTTTATTGTTGAGGATTCATTGAGGGTACAGGTCAGCAGAGTATTTTTAATAGCAGGATGAAAATGATTAATGTACACTTCACAAGGATCACTCTGGCTGCTATGTGGAGAGCAGACAGACTATGGAGCCTGAGCACCAAGAGGGATACCAGTAAGAAAGCAAGCTTGTGAGAGCTGACGGCAGCACGGACTTAAATGGTAGTGGTAGCAGTAGAGAGAAGTTGGATTCTTGAAAATACAATCTCTATGAATGCATGCCGCCTCTGTGAATGTGAAGATATTTAAGCAGGGGTTATAGAGAAGAAAATGATATGAAAAGATGATAAAAAGAAGCACGGTAATGAGAATATATAGGTAAAGTGATATAAATGCTGCTCATATAAGACAGGGAAGAGGTTCAAGACAAAAGAGATACGCGACTTACAATACGGATTTACCTACAAGACAGGAACTTCGGGAATAACTTAAAAAAGAGTTTATATTTCAATCATTTTCCTTTCTTGCTATCCCAAACCTGGGCGTAAACAGCTGAACATTAAGTTGAATCTAATAATTTTAATGACTGTGATTCACCATTTTATCATCAAGTAAACTAAGTTTATTACCAACAAGTGCAGACTTGGTTTTAGTTCTATAATAACAAGCCAACATCAAATATTATACTTATAAAATCAGATTGCTGCTCCATTTATTTATTTGTAACAAAAATTTATCTTTTATTTTATACATGTATATTTCAATATATCTAGTTAGATGTGTAAATTTTTATTATACTTTTGTTTTACCATTATGGAAATAGTTTTTGCTGTTATACTGAGTATATTTAAAAATAAAGAGGAAAATATTATAAAATTTTCTATATCAGTTTGATAAAAAAACAAAATTAAACTTTCAACATAAAGAGTTTATTTTTTTTTAAGAGAAATTAACTTACTTTCACTATAACTATTCAGTGATGACAATCCACTAATTGTTAGGCTAGCATAGTTGGTTACTTATGGTGGTATATATATTTTAAAAAATTTCTCTTCAGAGGCCATGCTAATCTTCTCTATCATTTCAATTTTAGTATAAGTGCTACTGAAGTGAGTACAGGTACATGTTTTTTGAAATATAAAATACTAACCTTATTTCTCAGATAGATTTTCACACATGGAACTACAAGTGACAATTATGTCCACTTTAAAAATGCTCAGATTTTATTATCTTATTAACAATTAGTCGAGTTATCATGAAAGCCAGATTATATTACATGAAAGGAATTCAGTGCACATGTTATTTTGAAACTAGATACATGTGGCTCGGCGCCTGTGGCTCAACGGGCTAAGGCGCCAGCCACGTACACCTTAGCTGGCGGGTTCGAATCCAGCCCTGGCCCGCCAAACAACAATGACGGCTGTAACCAAAAAATGGCCAGACATTGTGGCGGGCGCCTGTAGTCCCAGCTACTTGGGAGGCGGAGGCAGGAGACTCGCTTGAGCCCAGGAATTGAGGTTGCTGTGAGCTGTGATGCCACAGCACTCTCTCCAAGGGGACAGCTTGTGGCTCTGCCTCAAAAAAAAAAAAAAAAAAAACGCAAAGCTAAAAACTATGGTACTGTATAGCTTTGGTAATAATAATAGAAAAAAAAAAAAAGAAACTAGATACATGTTCTTCAACAGTTTTCCAAAATAATTAGTTTTCCCTTGTGTTTCTGCCAATCACTACCAGGACAGAAGTTACCAGGGCGACAGCTTGAGACTCTGTCTCAAAAAAAAAAAAAAGAAAAAATGGGTAAAGTATCAGGCCCAGTAGCTCACACCTATAATCCCAGGACTTTGGGAGGCTGAGGCCAGGAGTTCAAGACCAGCACAGACAACATAATGCAACCCATCTCTACAAAAATTAAAAAATTAGTTGGGTGTGATAGTATACATCTATATTCCTAGCTAATTAGGAGGTGGAGGCAGGAAGACTGCTTGAGTCCAGGAGTTTGAGGTTGCAGTGAACTATAATATCATTGATGGTTATCAATAGCCTGGGGGAAAAAAAGCAAAATCTTGTACCCCCCTCCCCCAAAAAAGGGTGTGTGTGCAAAGGACTGAACAGACATTTCTCCAAAAAAGATTAAAAAAAAAAAAAAAAGCATGAGAGACCTCAAAGAACTAAAAGTAGACCTACTTTTTAATCCAGCAGTTCCAATTACCCAAAGGAAAAAAAAAGGACATTTTATAAAAAAGACATTTGCACTCAAATGTTTACGGCAGCACAATTCACAATTATAAGGTTGTGGAAACAATCTAAATTCCCATCAATACATGAGTAGATTAATAAAGTGTGGCATTTGTATACCATGGAGTACTACTCAGCCATAACAAAATGGTGATCTAGTATCTTTTGTAACAATCTGGTTGGACTGGGAGACCATTCTTCTAAGCGAAGTTTTCCAAGAATAGAAAAACGAACATCCCATGTACTCAATACTAAATTGGAACTAGTTGAGGAAGTTCCACTTTATACCAAACAGGTATAAAGCACACATTGTGGGAAAGAACACACTTATAACTCTGACCTGAAATAGACAAAACAAACTAGTAACCAAAATGTGTGTACTACTGTAATCTGAAATTAAACTAATAATAATAATAATAATAATATTTTAGCTTTCTTAAGACAGCCATTTAAAGACAACCCATAAGTTTGTCTTGAGTAGACCCAATCATGTTTCTGGCATGATAAAGATACAAAATACCTTATGATAGGTCAGGCGTGGTGGCTCATGCCTGTAATCCTAGCAGTCTGGGAGGCAGAGGTGGATGGATTACTTGAGCTCAGAAGTTCAAGACCAACCTGAGCAAGACCAAGAATCTGTTTCTAAAAATAGCCGGGTGTTGTGGCTGAGGCCTATGGTCCCAGCTACTTGAGAGGCTGAGGCAAGAGGATCAAGAGTTTGAGGTTGCTGTGAGCTATGATGTCAAGGCATCTACCAAGGGCAACAGAGTGAGACTCTGTCTCAAAAAAAAAAAAAAAAAAACAGAAAGAAAAATTATAATAGAATAAAAATACAATTATTTATATGAAGAATAATATCATAAAGCCATATCATCCTAATTTGTATGTCTGTGTGTAAACCAAAAGATTACCACATGTATTCCAAACTTAAAATTTTAGAGAAAACTAGTTTAATCTTCAAACCTTCAAGCCTATTTTAATCTTATATATATATCTTTTTTTTTTTTTTGAGACAGAGCCTCAAGCTGTCACCCTGGATAGAGTGCCATGGCATCACAGCTCACAGCAACCTCCAATTCCTGGGCTCAAGCGAGTCTCCTGCCTCTGCCTCCCAAGTAGCCGGGACTACAGGCGCCCCCCACAACACCCGGCCATTTTTTGGTTGCAGTCATCATTGTCTTTTGGCGGGCCCAGGCTGGATTCGAACCTGCCAGCTCAGGTGTACGTGACTGGCGCCTTAGCCCGTTGAGCCACAGGCGCCGAGCCTTATATATATATCTTATATATATTTAAGATATCTTAAATAGTAAATGGTAAGTATATATATAGCCTGATATATATATAATGAAAAAATATATAAGATATATAATAAGATATATTATATATAATTAAGATATATAAGATTTCTATTTCTTAATAATATATAATATCTTACATATCTTAATAATTATTATAATATATTATATATAATATGTTATGTTATATATGATTAAAATATATAAGATATATATTATATATTAAGATATACAATTATATAATAACATAATTATATTTTATTTATTTTTTTTTTTTTTATTGAATCATATCTGTGTACAATAATTCAGTCATGGGGTACAGTGTACGGGCTTCAGATACAATCAGAGATATCACACCTGTGGTACTTATTTGAAGGGTTAGGAGAAAACTTCTAAATATGGATCAAAATTGTTCTCACAAAGTAATGAGAAAGTCTCTTGAATGTTATCGCAATCAGGTTGATGAAAATATCTGATTGTTAGTAATATTCTTTTGGAAACCTCTTAACGTCCATGGGATCAGTAATCATGGCCCCTCTTTCATTCCTGAGATTAGTAATTTGGGTTGTCTCTTTCTCTCCCTCTCTCACTCTTTTTTTTTTTTCCTTAGTAAG
>CAUYRH010064694.1:0-20148 GCA_963574655.1 Perodicticus potto | reverse complement strand
CAAACAACGACAGCTGCAACCAAAAAATGGCCAGGCATTTTGGTGGGCGCCTATAGTCCCAGCTACTTGGGAGGCAGAGGCAAGAGACTCGCTTGAGCCCAGGAATTGGAGGTTGCTGTGAGCTGTGATGCCACAGCACTCTATCCAGGGTGACAGCTTGAGGCTCTTTCTCAAAGAAAAAAAAAAAGAATGTCCTTTTCCAGGGTGTTTTTGTCCATTTTGTTGAAGATCTGTGTCTACTTTTATGCCAATACCCTGATGGTTTTGTTACTAAAGCCTTGTAGTATAATGTGAGGTCACATAATGTAATGCAGGGGTCCTCAAACTACGGCCTGCAGGCCACATGAGTTGGTGTGAATTGTATTTGTTCCTGTTTTGTTTTTTACTTCAAAATAAGATATGTGCAGTGTGCATAGGAATTTGTTCATAGTTTTGTTTTTTTTTTTTAACTATAGTCCAGCCCTCCAACAGTCTGAGGGACAGTGAATTGGCCCCCTGTTTAAAAAGTTTGAGGACGCCTGATGTAATGCTTCCAGTTTTGTTCTTTTTGCTTAGGATTGCCTTGGCTGTTCAAGCTCTTTTGGTGTCTGCATAAGAATTTTAGAACTGTTTATCGAATTCCATAAAAAATGATATTGGTGTTTTAATAAGGATTGTATTGAAGCTGTATATAGCTTGGGGCAGTATGGTCATTTTTAATAATATTGATCCTTTCTGATCCATAAGCGTGGGATATTTCTCCATATATTTGTGTCATCTACAATTTCTTTCACCAGTGATGTACAGTTCTCGTGTAGAGATCTTTCACCTCCTTGGTTAAATACAATCCTAGGTATTTTTTTTTGTAGCTATTATAAATGAGATTATGTTTTTAATTTGGTCCTCAGTTTTTTAGTTTCCAAGTGGTCTCCTGTTATCTTTCCATTATTGATTTGATTCCATCATCAAAGAACATATTCTATATGATTTCAGTTCTTTCAAATTTGTTGAAGCTTGTCCTATAGCCAGGGATATGACATAACATGGTATTGGCCCCTCAGACACTTGAGAAGAATGTGAACTCTGCTGTTGTTGCACGAGTGTTCTGTAAGTTTTGACTAAGGCATCTTGGTTGATGGTCTTGAGCTCTATATGCTTTCTAATTCCTGTCTAGTTGGTCTTTCAACTGTTCAGAGATGAGTGTTGAAATCTCCAGATAGAATTGAAAAGAAAAAATAGACAAATCCACAATTTTATCAGTTTGGGCTTTCCAATTGTGCTGCTCTTTTGCTTGGTGTATATGCATAGTACATTCAGGGTCGCTGTCTTCTTAGTTGAGTGACCCTTTTTGTCACTAAATAATTCCTCTCCTTTCATAATTTTATTTATTATGAAGGTTTACTTACCTAACATTTTTATAGCCATTATTTTTTTCTTTGATTAATGTTTGTATGATTGGTCTTTTTCTGTCTTTTTGCCTAAGACTAAATTTAAAGTAAGTTTCTGAAAGAAAAAATATAGTTAGGTTGTATTTTTAATCTACTTTGCCAATCTCTGTTTTTAATTACTGTATGTAGACCATTTACATTAATGTAAGTGTTGTTATGTTGGGGCTTAAGTCTGATTTGTTGTTGTTGTTTTCATTTTGTCCTATTTTTTTCCTCCCCCGCCCACCACTCTGTAATCATTTGAACATATTTTTAGAATTACATTCAATGCATTTATAGTTTCAAGTGCATCTCTTTGTATTTTTCCAGTTATTATGTAGACAATGTTATATCATACATACATTTCTTTCTTTCTTTTTTTTTTTTTTTTTGAGACAGAGCCTCATGCTGTCACCCTGGAGAGAGTGCGGTGGGGTTACAGCTCACAGCAACCTCCAATTCCTGGGCTCAAGCGAGTCTCCTGCCTCCGCCTCCCAAGTAGCTGGGACTACAGGTGCCCGCCACAACGCCCGGCTGTTTTTTGGTTGCAGCCGTCATTGTTGTTTGGCGGGACCGGGCTGGATTTGAACCGGCCAGCTCAGGTATACATGGCTGGCGCCTTAGCCCGTTGAGCCACAGGCGCCGAGCCCATACATACATTTCTTATGATTGTTTAATTGTTGTTATCATTTCACCAGTTCCACTGATGTATGAAACCTTACCTACCACAACCAATGAGTTAATGGAAAAGTCATAAGGGAAATTAAGAATATCTTGAAAAAGGGTGGGGAATCCTAGTATACCAAACTTAACGAAGGCAATGGAAGCAGTGCTTGGAGGGATATGTATAGGTATAATTGTAAACATGCAAAAAAGAAAAGTATCTCAAATGAATAGCCTAACTTCATACCTTAAAGGACTTGAAAAAGAAGAGCAAATAAATCCCAAAGCTAGCAGTAGGACGTGAATAATAAATTTTAATTTTTTTTTTTCGTAGATACAGAATCTCACTTTATCACCCTCCGTAGAGTGCTGTGGCATCACAGCTTACAGCAACCTCCAACTCCTGGGCTTAGGAGATTCTCTTGCCTCAGCCTCCTAAGTACAGCCTGTGCTGGGACTACAGGCACCCACCACAACACCTGGCTATTTTTTTTGTTGTTGCAGTTTGGCTGGGGCCGGGTTTGAACCCGCCACCCTCAATATATGGGACTGATGCCCTACTCACTGAGCCTCAGGTGCCACCCTGAATAATAAATTTTAGAGTGGAGCTAAATGAAGTAGAGAACAGAAAAATGGTAAGAAAATCAATAAAATCAAAAGTGGAGTCTGTGAAAGAATCAACAAAATTGACAAATTTTTAGCTATAGTGACTAAATAAACGAAAAGGAATGCTCAAAATATTGAAATAAAAGTGAATATATTTAATGGAAATAAAAAGGATAACAGAATACTATGAACAACTGTATTCATAAAATTAGATAACAAATGCAATGAACCAAATTTCTTGACATGCACAATCTATTAAGACCAAAAAAAAGGAACAGCAAAACACAAGGCGGAAGAAGGAAGAGGGCATGGGTGAAAACCTACCTAATGAGTACACTAAACAGCATCTGGGTGATGGGCACACTTACAGCTGTGACCCAAGCATTGTAAAAGTGATCCAGGTAACCAAAAATATTTGTATACCTATAATCCTTTGAAATTAAAAAGAAGAAAGACTAGAACACAAAGAAACAAAAAATAGACCTACAACGAGGAAGGAGAATTACCAGGAATCAACAACTTCTCAGAAAAGAAAGATCCAGGACCAGATGGTTTTACTGATCAATTGTATCAAACACTTAAAGAAAAATTAAAGCCAACTCTTCCACAAAATTTAATAGGAGGGAACATTTCTCTGAGGCAAGAACTATGCTGAAACCAAAGTCACATAAAGATACATCAAGAAGAAGAAAATCACAGACCAATATACCTTACAAATAATGATGCAAACATTGAGAACAAAAAATAAGAAATAAAATTTAGCAGCATAGTAAGAGAATTATAAACAAGTGGACTTAGTGGAATTATTCCCAAATGCAAGTGTGGTTTAGCATATGAAAAATCAATATAATACACCACATAAACAAAATGAAGGGAAAAACCCACATGGTCATAACAATTAATGCAGAAAAACATGACAAAATTCAATAACTTTTCATAATAAATATACTCAATAAATTAAAAATGGAAGAAAACACCCTCAACATGATAACAGCATCTATAAAAAATACAGTTAATATCATAATCAGTGGAAAAAGACGAAAAGCTTTTTCCCTAAAATCAGGAACAAGGTAAGGATTTACCTTACCACTTTTTTTTTTTTTTTTTTTTGAGGCAGAGGCTTACTATGTTGCCCTCAGTAGAATGCTGTGGCTTCACAGCTCACAGCAACCTCAAACTCTTGGGCTTAAGCGATTCTTTTGCCTCAGACTCCCTAGTAGCTGGGACTACAGGTGCCTGCCACAACACCCAGCTATTTTTTGTTGCAGTTGCCATTGTTATTCTAGCTGGCATGGCCTGGTGTATGTGGCTGGCGCCGTAACCACTGTGCTATAAGCGCCAACCCAGGATTCCCACTGCTAACTCAACAAAGCATTGGAAGTACTAGCCAACATAATCAGGCAAGAAAATGAAACAAAAGGCATCCAAATTGACAAGAAGTAGTAAAAGTATCTCTGTTCATAAATGGCATGATCTTCTATGTAGAAAACTCTAAATATTCCATAAATTAAAAAAAAACTATTAGAGTTAATAAATTTAACAAAGTTGTATAATGCAAAATCAGTATACCAAAATAAGTTGCATTTCTATACCTTAGCAGTGAACAATCCATAAAGGAAATAAAGCAATGCCATTTATAATGGTATTAAAAAGAATAAAACATTTAAAAAGTGTAGCCAAGGAGAAAAAAACTTTTACACTGAAAACTACCATAAATTGCTAGAAAAAAATAAAGAAGACATAAATAAATAGACATTCTGTTTTCTTGGACTGAAAGAGTTAGTATCAATATGAAAATACTATCCAAAGAAACTTACAGATTTAATGTTATCCCTTTCAAAATACCAACAATAGTTTTGGAGAAATAAAAAAGAAAACTATCCTAAAACTCATACTGAATCTCAGAGACCCTATTCAGGTTCGACCATTCAAAACAATTTTGTTATTCTTTTTCAAGGTTGGAGGACTCACATTTCCTAATTTTAAATCTCACTGCTACGACTTTATAATAATCACAACAGTGTGGTATTAGCATAAGGAGAGATGTGCATAAGTAAATGGAATAGAATAGAAAGCCCGAAAATATTCCCTTAAATATATGGTCAAATAACTTTTGACAAGAAGCCTAATCCATTCAATGGGGAAAAGATAGTCTCTTTAACAAATGGTGTGGATAAAACTGGTTATCCACAGCAAAACAATAAGGTTGGACCTTTACTTTATGTGATATATAAAAACTAATGCAAAATGGATCAGAGCCCTAATTGTAAGAGCTAAAACCATAAAACTTAGATGAAAACATTAAAGAAAATCTACATGATATTGGATTAGGCAATGATTTCTTGGCTATGACAACAAAAACCTGATGAATTTGACTTCATCAAAATTGAAAACTTTGTGCATCAAAGGACACTATTAACATAGTAAAATGAATCTGCAGAATATCTGTAAATGATACATTTGGTAAGAGGTTACTATCTAGAATGTATGTTTTAAAACATTTATAAGTCAACAAAACAAACAACACAATTCAAAAATGGGCAAAGAACTTGAATCGACTATTTTTTTTGTTTTGTTTTTGAGATTGAGTCTCACTCTGCTGCCCAGGCTAGAGTGTGGTGGTATCAGCCTAGCGCAGAGAAACCTCAAACTCTTGGGCTCTAGTAATCTCTTGCCTCAGCCTTCTGAGGAGCTGGGACTATATCATGCCCAGCTAGCTTTTTCTATTTCTAGTAGAGACAGGGTCTTGCTTTGCTCAGGCTGCTGTCAAACTCCTGAGCTCAAGAGATCCACCTACCTCAGCCTCTCAGAGTGCCGGGGTTACAGTGGTGAGACGACACGCCCAGCTAAATAAATATTTCTTAAAAGAGAAAAATGGATAAAAACACATGCAAAATGCTCAATATCACCAGTCAATTAGGTAAATGCAAATCAAACCACAATGAGTACCACAAAAAAAAAAAAAAAATAGTACATGTTAGTGAGAATGTGGTGATGGAACCCTTCTGGTATTGCTGGTAGGAAGGCAAAATGATTCAACCTTCATGGAAAAGAATTTGCCAGTTCCTCAAAAGTTAAACACAGAAGTACCATGTGATCCAACAATTCCTAGTATCAATCATCAAGATTCACAGCAGCATTATCCATGATAGCCAAATATAGACACAATCCAAGTATCCATCAACAGATAATCAAAAGGAAGTGTATGCATACAATGGAATAAAACACGGATAAACTTTCAAAACATGTTAAGTGAAGTAAGACAGTCTCAAAAAGACAAACATTGTGTGATTCCACTTATATGAGGTACTTACAAAATAGTAAAATTTATAGAGACAGAAAGTAGAATAGTGGTTTGCAGAACCTGGTAGGGTCATGGAGAATGATGAGTTATTGCTTAATGGGTAAGGCATTTTAGTTTAGCAAACTGATCAAGTTCAGCAATGGTTGCACAAGGTGAATGTATGTAATGCCACTGAATTGTATACTTTAAAGTGGTTAAACAGAAAATTTTGTGTTTTCTGATTTCATTGTCAAATCAAAGTACAATGAACTCTGCTGAAAAACCCCAAAATTAACAGTTTGTTAACCAAAAATATATGATAATTGTCATATTTTGAGGCAACAGTGATAACCAAGAGACTCTCTAAAAACACAAAGGTCTTCTTTAACATAGGTATACTGATTAAGTGCATTTTTAGCTAATTTTTGTTTTAATTTTAAGGAATGACCAAAGTCAAAGAGCTTCTAGATTCTATTCTAAGGCAAGACAGAGATCAGGATAAAAGAGAACATCAAGGGAATGTTATTGATGTCTCCGACTAGACCTGGAGCTCAGAGTTGAACCTTACCCATCTTATTTGCAAAGTAAAATAGGCCTCCAAGATACAAACATTCAGGAGTTAAATACAAAAGCAAATGAATTTTCTATTGTTACATGTTTATGACTACATAGGCTTTAGGCAGAGACAGGAGTAAAATCAAGACCTTTGGCATGGCCAAGGTAGTGACATCAGTTAAACCTGGCCAAGTTCTCTAATCCTGACTCTCTGAGAACATGCCAGGTTTTTTAACTGTGAGGAAATCAAGACTCAATTCAATGTCCCTGAGGGTCTCCTAAGCAGTCTCTTGCACATTCCTCTCCTAGCTCCTTCAATGTACTAAGCCATTGGCTCCCCTAGGAATTCCATTCTGTACATCTTTACTGAATGCCTTCCAAGTAGCAGATATCTTATGAGGATCTGGGGATAAGCTCACTTAGATTGTTCATGACCATGGTTTTAAGGTTTCTCTTATTTTTCCAAAAATTGTAAGACCCTGGTTTAGCAGGAAGTCACTCACCATAACATTGTCTTCCTATCATTAACTACACATCCCCAAACTAACCACTATTTTGAGGGATTAACTTTGCTAACTATATCCTTATAAAGCTAATATGCTATATTTGAACATTTTAAAGAATCAATTATTTGGCTAAATATTAAACACAATAGTAAATAAATTCACACTCCATGTAAAAAATGAGGATGAGATAAATCTTCATTTTTTTGTTCTCAGTCTTCACTGCATTTGGCAAACCACTAAAATGAAGCTATTTTTACCCTCGAGCTTCTGGGATGCTCACGGGTAGCTCCCTGGCTATTAACACACTAGAAGTGACAGAGAAGCGGCTTAAATTGGAAAACTTTGCCCTATTTCCTGAGGTTGAAAATGTGAAATTACAAGCAGCTCTAAAGAATAACAAAAATCATGAGAGACAATGGACATGTTAATAACAGATGTAATGAAAGAGGTTCAATGTTCAAATGTTCAAATGAACCAAAAAATAATCCAGTGATTCAGAAAAATGCTATATAAAGCATGAGAGTTACATGGACATAAGATAATCAGATCTACATAAGTTACTGCAGAAAATTCCTTTTCTATATACACTGACAAGAAACAAATCCAGACTGAAGCCTAGAGTTCAGTTCTAAACTGAAAAGGCAAAGGCATTTTCTGGTCCCTGATTTACCACTAAGTACTAAGAAACCTCAGACAAGTCATTTAACTCTTTCGGTCCTAGAGAGATTGGAAAAAATGGTCCCAATTATCACTGCAACACACCTTTCTTTTCATCTCTCAAATTATAGGATACTATGAAATGAAAATGCAAAGGTAAAATATTACCGTGTCCTGGCAATCACATGGGTCATACGTGCTTTGTTTAAAAACTTTACAGAGTTCCATAAATTCTTCACTCATCTTGCAGATTTGTTCCTTTAAAATTGCTCCCTTTGTCCCACCAAATTCCAGTCTTTCCAGCTTTTCAAACTCCAAGGTGGCTGCAAATATATCCTTTGTAAAAACACAGTAAAAGATCTTTCCACCATCTCAAGTAAGAGAAGAATATTTTAAAGTTTCAAATCAAGAACATTTTCTTTTTATTTTTTTGAGATAGAGCCTCAAGCTGTCACCCTGGGTAGAGTGCTGTGGTGTCACAGCTCACAGCAACCTCCAACTCCTAGGCTCAAGCAATTCTCCTGTCTCCACCTCCCAAGTAGCTGGGACTACAGGTGCCCACCACAACGCCCAGCTATTTTTTGGTTGCAGCTGTCATTCTTGTTTGTCGGGCCCAGGATGGATTCGAACCCACCAGCTCTGGTGTATGTGGCTGATGCCTTGGCTGCTTGAGCCACAGGCGCCGAGCCAAGAACATTTTCAAACATTCAAAAGAAACATCCATGGACACATATGACAGAAAATAGATAATAATGATTTAATTAAACAAGGTAGCTGCTGATTTTAGAAATCACATCCCGGCTCGGCGCCTGTGGCTCAATGGGCTAAGGCACCAGCCATGTACACCAACTTGAGGCTATGTCTCAAAAAAAAAAAAAAGAAAGAAATCACATCCCCATCATATTTAGTAAAAATTATCCAATGGTACAGAAACCCCTAATTCACTATCACAAGACATATGCCTCCCCTAACTTTATACTCCTAATCATAAGTCAGGTCACCAAATTATCCACAAAATTCATATTTTCAGACACCTACAGTTTGCAATGACTCAGCTCCTCTACTAAAAGGGAGCTGAGGAGATTGCAAAGGAAGCCCCTTCATCAGGTATTTAGCATTCAGGGACAGTAAGAGGCATTCAGGCTGATTAACTGATAATGAGAATTTTCAAAACATAAAGCTGATTTCAAATGAAATACAACAAATCTTATATCAACTATAAAACCCCAAAAATCTTAGAGCTTTACAAGGAAAATAAGGCAGTGTCATTAGATCAAGCATTTTTAAAAGCCTCACACAGTAGGATCCTGTAAGAACAGAGGATGTGCATGCATTCATTCGATTTTTGGTATTTACATATTGAAAAAATATTTAAATAGGCTTGGTGCCTGTGGCTCAACGGGCTAAGGTGCCAGCCACGTACACCTGAGCTGGCGGGTTCGAATCCAGCCTAGCCCCGCTGAACAACAATGACGGCTACAACCAAAAAATGGCCGGGTGTGGCGCCTGTAGTCCCAGCTACTTGGGAGGCTAAGGCAAGAGAATCGCCTAAGCCCAGGAGTTGGAGATTGCTGTGAGCTGTGTGATGCCATGGCACTCTACTGAGGGCAATAAAGTAAGACTCTGTCTCTACAAAAAAAAAATTTAAATACAGCACATATTTCCATGTTTTCTTTTTACCAATGGCTTTAGTACTTTTATAGCATAGTATATATTTACATACTAAAAGATATCATGAAATTTTAAATTATCAAATAGGCTTCTAGGTATGGAATCTCAATTTCAAGCATTAAACATATAAAGGGAAAAGTGGATTAGTTTACAGGGATTTGTTTCCAGCTTCTTGATGTACAATTCTCTTTCAGGAGCTTAGTCAATTCTAAGTCAAGGGTCACTGATAAGTAAAGAGATTCGCTTATTATACTCAGTGTAATAACAGAATCAAAAATGAATTTTTAAAAAGTCAAACAAAAGCTTTAAAAACTGTCTTTCTAGCCTTGTGTGGTGAGCTTTTATGAGAATTACTAAGAAAAAGAATAAACTATTCCTTGAATCATGTGAAAAGACACAGGTTTTTTGAACCTACCTATGATGTGATTAAATAAAATTAATAAACAAATACCTCTATTTTCATTAAACGATCCAGAAACTTGTCAAATCTGCAAAACACCAGATGAGACTGGAAATCCCATAGTCTCGGCTCCTTATTTCCCATGAAATAGCTTGCCAATCTTTTTCTGTACTTGAAAAAGGAATTTTTGAAAGTCTTGAAGATGTTAATGGCCACCTGCACCTTTTCCAAGGAGTCTTCAACTTCTCCCTTCAAAAGGTCCTCAGGTGAAAGGTAAGCTACTGCCTAGGAGTTAATAAAAGGAAACAATGATCAAAACTATGTTTAAGAGGTTTTCTTATTTTTTGTCTTGTATTTTATAATAACCATCTTTGTTTCAATGGATCATTTTTATATGCCGATGTCAAGAATCAGTCTGGCAATGCTTTGAAACAGAAGACACAAATTCTAGAAATTTAGACACTTGGCTTTCAAGACATAATTGTGTAAGTTAGAATACTACACAAGAGACACTAGTATTTTTGGGTTTTTACATTCCAGCAATGGCTACATTTTTGCTAAGCCTCATAGAGATGACAATCATGTAATCGAATTTGCATGGTTATTCCTACCAGCAAATATTTTTGGGTAATTATTTTCTCATATAAAGAAATGCAAAAAAAAAAAGGGAAAAAAGAAAAGAAATGCAAAAACCAGCAGTAGAGGGCAGCACCTGTGGCTCATCAAGTAGGGCACTGGCCCCATATACCAAAGGTGTCAGGTTCAAACCCGGCCTTGGCCCAACTGCAAAACAGAAAAATAGCCAGGTGTTGTGGTGGGTACCTGTAGTCCCAGCTACTCAGGAGGCTGAGGCAAGAGAATTGCCTAAGCTCAGGAGTTGGAGGTTGCTGTGAGCTGTGTGATGCTACGGCACTCTACCGAGGGTGATAAAGTGAGACTCTGTCTCTACCAAAAAAAAAAAAAACCAGTAGTAGAAATCTATCTGAACATGAGTTTTTAAAATATGGTCACTATGGCTGGTAGCTCAGGGATCACTTGCAAAAAATGAGAATGAGCTGATTAGATAGTATACCACTGGAAATTATTTCAGGCTAGCAAACTGCTGGGGGCTTAAGTAGCATGATAGTACATACAATCTAGCAGAGATATACCACATGAACTAGTTTTGAACAGAGGAAAGGGAAAAAAGAGAAAGATAAAAAGAAAAGACAAGCAGATCCATGTAGCACTGGACAAAGTTTTGGGGGACCATCATCCAGCCCTCCCCATTCTTCTCTCCTCATATTTATTGTGAACATTCAGAATTCCCCTCTTCAAGCATCTCAAGAACCCATAATCTTTGGTTTTTTTTTTTTTTTTTGAGACAGAGTCTCACTATGTCACCTCAGTAGAGTGCCCTAGCATCACAGCTCACAGCAACCTCAAACTCATGGGCTTAAGTGATTCTCTTGCCTCAGCCTCCCAAGTAACTGGGACTACAGGCACCTGCCACAACACCCAGCTATATATTTTGTTGTTGTTGTAGTTTTTGTTGTTAGGCAGGCTGGGGCTGCATTCGAACTTGCCAGCCCCAGGGTATGTGGCCAGCGCCCTAGCCACTGAGCTACAGGCACTCAGTCAATCCATAAATTCTGACACACTTTTGTTTACTATTTCTTCCTAATGCATCTTAACTTCATATAAATTATATGATTCAGGCTTGGCACCTGTGGCTCAGCGGGCTAAGGTGCCAGCCACGTACACCTGAGTTGGCGGGTTCAAATCCAGCCTGGGCCCGCCAAACAACAATGGCGGCTGCAACCAAAAAAAAGTGGCCGGGCATTATGGTGGACGCCTGTGGTCCCAACTACTTGGTAGGCGGAGGCAAGAGACTCACTTGACCCCAGGAATTGGAGGTTACTGTGAGCTGTGATGCCATAGCACTCTATCCAGGGTGACAGCTTGAGGCTCTGTCTCAAAAAAAAAAAAAAAAAATTATATGATTCAATTGTGTGCTTTCAATATTATGGTTGCTTAGAAAGTTGTTCAAGATGTCTGTGGAGAATGCAATGAAAGCCATTGAGTTCAACATATCAGACGGAAGGGTTTTGTTTCTAAATGTAGACATATGGCCCTCTATCTCCCAGTAATGGCAACAGTTTTCCATGCGATATAGATTCTGAGCCATGAATCTGTAAATCAATAAGAATATAATTCATTTTGTGTCTAAAATCCCCTCTGGATTAGAATCCTTTAAGTTCTAGTTGTAGATTCCCAGCCTATCCTATTTCCTACTCAAGTTGGATAAAAACTTCTAGTGAAGGCTGCTACTACTTCACAAAGGACAGGGAAGAGAATCAACAGTACTCCACTAGCAGTGTGAGTTTTAAAACAATTTACACTTTGGTAATGGCATGTGATATATTCCATATACGTTTATCTGTATGTATTATTATTTTTTTTTTTTTTGAGACAGAGCCTCAAGCTGTCACCCTGGATAGAGTGCTGTGGCATCACAGCTCACAGCAACCTCCAATTCCTGGGCTCAAGCGAGTCTCTTGCCTCCGCCTCCAAAGTAGCTGGGACTACAGGCGCCCGCCACAACGCCTGGCCATTTTTTGGTTGCAGCCGTCATTGTTGTTTGGCGAACCCAGGCTGGATTCGAACCTGCCAGCTGAGGTGTACGTGGCTGGCGCCTTAGTCCATTGAGCCACAGGCGCCAAGCCTGTATGTATTTTTTAGACAAAATCTTTCTCTGTCTCTCAGGCTAGAGAGCAGTAACATGATCATAGCTCACTATAACTTCGAACTGCAGGGCTCAAGTGATCCTCCTGCCTCAGCCTCACAAGTAGCTGGGACTAGAGGTACATGCCACCATTCCCAGGTAATTTTTCTATTTTTTGTAGAGACAGGGTCTTGCTCTTGTAAGTCTGGTTTATGTGTTTTGAATAATATGTCCTTGAAGCAAGATGAAAAAAATCTATGGAGACAACTCAATTGCCTACCGTGTTTCAGCAGCTCCTTGTTACCTACTTACCTATGTTTAAAGTAATGTCACCTGGACAAACCACCCTTCTGTTCATCCCTGTGCTTCCTGGCTGGCCTTCACATAGATGAGACAATCACAGCCAACTTTCTGCTCATACAGCCCTCTGTTAAGCTACACTTTCTACACCAATATTATAGTACTTAATGTTCTAGGTCCAGAAAATTCAGTCTGTGTCCTTGCACTGGACAGCAGAGAGTGTGTGGAAAAGCTTCACAGGAGTTAGGGGACATGCCTAAGACCTAGCAAGGGGCTGCTAACCCTGTATGACATTAGCTATATTGTCTCAGAGGGACTGTTTCCTTACCTGCCAAATGAGGAAGATGAACTAGGTGAACCTTAAGATTCCTTTTAGCTCGTAAGCTCTGAATTCTGACCCTACAGAATCCCTCTGGAGCAGACCCACCCACACCATCTCTGTTATCCCAGACTTAATGGTATCAGCACAACAAGCAAACAGCCCTAGATTTAGGATTAACTAGTCCCCCTTTAGCGGCCTTACACACTAAACACTGCTAACTGATTTATTTATCAATAAGTCAATCAATTATCAGCTGACCAGGTTGCCAGTGGTATTAGTTAGCTTGATGCCTGTCTCTCTCCTGCTGCTTCTCTGTTCCTTCTCGTGTGCTTTTATGGGTTCTTTTGCTCTGTTCTGACACCTCTTCTCCAAGTTTGACTACTCATACTTAACACTCTTCCTCACCTAAGATCTTAAAGTTGACAATGTCCATAAGAGAGATGCCAGCCCAGGGAATAGGCAGAGGAGTGGGCCTAGAATGATAATGACTCATGGGGACCAAGGAGGAGCAGAGTCAGGTCACTGAAGAAAAGAGGCAAGGCATGAAGACAAGACCCCATTGCCAAAGCTTGTGTGTTTTCTCATGCGAGGTGACCAGATGGTGCCTTTCATGTGTCTGGCCTAACTGATGGTCACTGTTAGAAAACAAGTGAAGAGAAACACATTTGCTTCTAAAGTAATGAATTTTTCTAGCCATGACGGGGACATCCATCCATGAATATAATGAAAATGAGCAAAGCAGATCAGAAACAGCAACGAATGGGGAAGGCCATGGTCACCTGAACAGCACCTGATCCATCTAAAGGGGCACCTGAAGCCCTAGTCACTGATGGTGCCCATGGGGATAGCACAGCTAGTGTGGTAAGGTCTCTGACTTTTAAGTACAGGCCAGAATGCTAGAATGTAAATGGGACCTATCCAATGTAAGCATTAGCAACAATCTCTTAAATGTAAAAAATTATGCAAAATAAAAACACTGCATTGATCTATGGGCTGACTGCAGCTGAATGAATGCCTGTTTGTGAACTCTAATATGTTGCATACGAAGAGTTCAAATTTTGCAAAAACATTGAGACAATAAATTAATAAAAGCAACAGACAAGCATGTAGGCTATAGAAGGAAATAGAATTATAAAGAACACATACTCAGCCATCAAAAAGAATGAAAGAATGTTTTTTGCAGCAACTTCAAATACCACATATTCTTAAATGTAAGTGGGAGCTAAGCAATAGGTACACATGGTCACACAGAGTAAGTTCATAGACATTGGAGTCTCAGAAAGTGTTAAGATAAAAGATTACATATTGGGTACAACATACATTATTCAGGTGACAGGTATATTTAAAAGCCTAGAGTTCGGGCCAGGCATGGTCACTCACACCTGTAATCGTAGCACTCTGGGAGGCCTAGGCGAGTGGATTGCTTGAGCTCACAAATTTAAGACCAGCCTAAACAAAAGCAAGACCCCCGTCTTTACTAAAAATAGAAGAAGAAAAAAAAAAAACTAAGGCAAGAAGATTGCTTGAGCCTGAGTTTGACGTTGCTATGAGCTATGATGCCATGGCACTCTACCCAGGATGACAGCTTGAGACTCCATTTCAAAGAAAAAAAGAGCCTAGAGTTCTCTGCTATGCAATTCATCCATGTAACAGAAAACCATTTGTACCCCTAAGTCTATTTAAGTTAACAAAAAAAATTTAAATAAACATATAAAATGTGTAATCACACATATCATGCAAAGTACAAATTAAAAAACAACATGGTACCACTACCATTTACCTAATAAATGACACAATTTTTTAAAAACAATCATAAAGTGCAAAACTGGCTATAATAAAACTTTCATGTCAATTACATTGGTAATAACAATAATAATCTTTTAGAAAATAACTTATAAATATTAAATATTGTTCAAAAGCCATGAAAATATGATATCTCTTGATTATCATCAGAAATTTATATTAAGCCAATTATCCAAGTCAAGGACAAGAATCTTGGTATAGTTTTTTTCTGAATGTTGTTTATAATGAAGGAGACTGGAAGAAACCTAAACATCTAGCAATAACAAAATCATTTTTCAAGAAGCTAATAAAAATATTGTATATATGATAATATGTGCAAGCTTGTGGGGAAGGAAACATTGAAAATGGTGAATTTTAGGGTGATAGAACTGCAGGACTGGCTTGGTGCCTGTAGCTCAGTGAGTAGGGTGCTGGCCACATATCCCAAAGCTGGCGGGTTCAAGCCCGGCCTGGGCCTTCTAAACAGCAATGACAACTGCAACCGAAAAATAGCCAGGCGTGTGGCGGGTGCTTATAGTTCCAGCTACTTGGGAGACTGAGGCAAGAGAATCGCTTAAGCCCAAGAGTTTGAGGTTACTGTGAGCTGTGACACCATGGCACTCTACCCAGGGTGACAGCCTGAGACTGTCTCAAGAAGAAAAAAAAGACACACAGTTACACAGCAACCTCAGTGGGAGGCAGAATGTGGGTGCCTGGAAAGGACATCGCCCAAGCCCCAAAGCCGTTCACAGTCACTACCCTGAGCCCAGAACGGACCTACCAGATCATAGCATTTAAAACCCTGCATTGGAGATGCAAGCTCAGTCACCGCTGTGACTCAGGCTGGATAAGGCCTTATGCCCCAAAACTACAACTGGCAGACAATCATGTATGGGTGCTTCAGCGACTGTAGAGTCTGTCTCTGTGGCACATTTTGTTTCCTGTGCCTTGGATATCAAATTGCAGCTGACATGAATGAAAATTGTCAGTGTGGAACAAGTGTCACGATAAGGACTCTGTACCGCACCTGCTATGGCATACCTGGATCTATTTGTGATGACTATTTAGTGACCATTTGCTGTCCTCATTGTTCTCTCTGCCAAATCAAGACAGATATCAACAGAAGGAGAGCCATGCATACTTTCTAAAAAAAAAGTGTTGGGGAAGACCTCTTACTAAAGTACCTAAATCAGAAACTTCTTCAATACTTCACCATCTTTTGCAACTAAAATATGATAGATATGTTCAATTGCAGTTGATGGAATGAAGAAAATCAAGAGTTTTCAAGACTTCTTTTAAATTAATCCCATCCCTGAGTTTTGCTAAATGATCCAGCTTAGTTTCTCCTTGCTTTCACATTATTATATTTCTTGGCTTATAATTTTTTTAATTACATTTAAAATATAATCCAAGTAAAAGATTGTACTAAAAAGATTCTTTCTATGTTTTTGCTCCGAGTAAAATGTCTTTGTCACTAGTTAACTCCAAGGGTCAACCTCATAATTTTGTTCTCATCCTTGGGTTTTTAGAGGGAGATTTTGGTCTACAGTTATTCAGCTTTCTTTTGTCTACGAACTTTAGATGAGGAAGTGGGGGAAAAAATGGCTACAGATAACTATTCCCAGATAATTATGGTACATTTCACCAACACTTTTGCTCCTTTTTTTCTTTTTTTTAGAGACAAGGCTTTGCTGTGTCACCCTCGGTACAGCACCATGGCATCGCAGCTCACAGCAGCCTACAGGTCCTGAGCTTGGGTGATTCTCTTGCCTCAGCCTCCCGGGAAGCTGGAACGACAGGCACCTGCCACAATGCCGGGCTATTTTTTTGTTGCAATTTGGCCAGGGCAGGGTTCGGGCCCTCCACCCTCGGTGTGTGGGGCTTGGGCCCTGCTCACTGAGCCACAGGCACCGCCCCACTTTTGCTTCTTTTCATGCTGCCTGTATTATTAATGTTGACCACGCAAGACTTTATACAAAGAACACGCTCCCCTTGCTTCCCACCTGCATACCTGAAGGGTTTGTTTCCACTGTGTTGATTCCTTTCCCTTCCAAATATGAGGTAATAAAAAATCAATTATCAAAAAACAAAAAGAAGAAGAAAAGAAAAAAACTGCAGGACTATTTCCATTGTTACAAATGTTGTACAATAAGAATATTCTATAATTATCATTAGCACACCATGTATTATGTTAAAATTAAAAATATAGCTGTTATTTTAAAATATGGAGCACAGCATAATGGGTAAGAACTCTGTCACTTCCTTGCTGAATGAACTTAGAAGAGTTACTTCTCTGGGCTTCAGTTTTTTTCATCCCATAAAATAAAGCTACTAATAATACCTACGTCATAGTGTTGCTCTGAGGATCTAATTTTTAAATTTTTGTAACAGCTTAGAAAAGTTCCTTGCAAAATAATAAGTACTATACAGTATTTATCAAATAAATATGTAAAATAAATAAAATTAGTCAGCAAACAATTGAGAAGGAGAAAGTTTAGCTCTTTAGGGAACCTAGCTATGAAAATTGGCTCACTGCTGCTTTTTGATCACTAACATCTTAGGGCTGATTTTCTACAAAGTCCAGGATCTGCCACTTGGGGAATCAAGGAAATCAGGTCATTGAAACCTCTGAACAGGAGCCAGACTGAAGAACAGAAGCAGCTACATTATTTTCTCAGGAGCTTGGCAAGCTTTGGCTGTTGACACAGGCTAGGGGCCAGGTTTACAGGCTTAAAGGTGAGCAGGACTTCTCATAAGCTGTCTCTACCAGTGAATGGCCATCTCTGCAGAGGGCTCTGCAGTGAAACAGTTTCAATTATTCTCAACAAAACAGTCCTTAAGAAAGGGTTTGAGAGAAGTGACAGTTATAGTTGTTGGCCCCGCAACGAAGATCGCCATGCGATCAGAGCCATTAGGCCTAGGGCACTTGCTTAACAACAGAGCAAAATTATAAGAGGGACTTTATCTAACAAATGCATTCAGTGTAACCTAATTCTTTGTACACTCAATGAATCTCAAACAATAAAAAAAAAAAAAAGGAAAAAAAAACCAACAGAGCAAAACTGAGTTTGTACAACAGAGGAACAGAAACAGAACAAAATCAGAGATGATAATAAAAGACAGCAAGGATATAACCTATTGTTATAATATTTCCTGTTGATAGCTACAACTAGCTTGTAAGTTAACACTTTGGGCAGAGGAACAAAAAAAGAACTAGCTTTTCCTGAGCCTCTGTTAAATACCAAGCACCACGCTAGACACTTCATGTAGGCTCTCTCTTTTTGATCCTCCCAATAGCCACAGACTAGGCATTAACCCTATGGACAGATGTGGAAACTGAGTCTCCCTAAAGTGACATAACTACCCTTAAGTGGTTCAATTAGATTGAAATCCAGATTGATCTGAGTCCTAAGCCCTTCCTGCATATCTCTCCATCTGTTCAGAGGCAGAGAGAGCAAGCGTGCAAAAACAAACATTAACAATGTCGTTCTCCAGAAATCCCAAACTGCACATCTGCAGCCCTGTTCTATAGTGTGGCTGTCCTCCTAACTTCTTGGGGAAATCGAACAAATATCATCAAGTCTCCTTTAATTCATCTGAAAAATATGTGAATTGTGTCCCCAACCCCCAAATTAGGAGTTGAAAGCCTAACTCTCAATATGACTGTATCTGGATCTAGGGTCTTTAGGAGGTAATTATGGTTTAATAAGGTTATAAAGAAGGGGTCTTAATCCAATGGGACAGTGGCCTTATAAGAGGACTCACTGAGAAGGTACCAATCCGCCGGTGAGCCAGGAGGTGGGTCCTCACCAGAACCCAACTAAGCTGGTATGCTGATCTCAGACTTCCTGCCTATAGAATTAGGAGGACATAAATATCTATTGTGTAAGCTACCAGGTCTATGATGTCTTGTTATGGTGGCCTAACTGGGCTAAGACTCACTCCCAAATAAGAACCACTGGACTATGTATCCTTTAGTTCTCAAATTATATAATATTCTCTGTTACTGCAAACACAGAAGAATCATGGTTCACACAGAAAGGATAGGAAAGGAGGGGCAAATGGTCCATTTGTTTTTTTCTAAACATTTAATAAGTTAGGTAAAAAGTAGTAAAAAAAACTATAGAAGAGATTTGTAAAGGCCAACAATTAATCAATTCTTTCAATACAATTCCACTACAATTTTCTTAGGATAACTTTTTTGTGTGTGTGTGCCAGGTTCTCTTAACTTCCTTAACTAAGAGATTTCTATCAGACAATGTTCTGGGGAAACCAAAGGGAACCTACAAAGAAGGCACTATGCAGAACCGTCTGTTATTGGAAGTTGTCATACATGTCTTTGAAGAAAGGAAGGACAGAAAACAAAGAAAACCAGCAACCACTTGTCCTTTGATTATATCTGGCTTATTTCCAGAACTCCCTTGTCATTTAGGATTAAAAAGTCACCTGTGGCCTTTGTTACCATATATGTCCTTTATGGTGGGGGGGGGAATGAAACGATGTTCTTATCATACACTAGAATTGTTTATTCTTCAACAGTCTAATAAAACCTACCTCATGGCAATGATTCTTACTGTTTGTTTTCTATGCTTCATACCTGGTCAATGAAGAGATTACAAAATTCTCTCAATAAAGTTATAACCCGAACAGGGATGTTATAAAACTTGGAATGACTCCAGATCAGACAGATGGTATGAAACAATGGGGCGATTAATATACGAGTTTGTGGCAATTCCATCTCCTGGAAACACTGAATGTATCTCCTCAGAGGTCTCAGGTGCAGCTCCACATCTTGGGCTTCAAGGAGAGCTGAAAAGAAAGAGCCATCATTAATGGGACATAGTCTCCTCTTTCTAAACTCACTTTACAAGTACAAGAACTATGTAAAACCACATGGCTACACTCAAAGGTTGCCATATATATCCTTTGATATTACTTACCTCACAATCTACACATGAGCTTTTGTAAGTTTTTTTTTTTTCCTCTTAGGAGATACAATCTCATTCTGCTGCCCAGGTTAGAGTGCCATGGTATCAGCCTAGCTCACAGTAAGCTCAGACTCCTGAGTTCATGTGATCCGCCTGCCTTAGTCTCCCAAGTAGCTGGGACTAAAGGCACCCACCACAACTCCCAGTTAATTTTTCTTTTTTTTTTTTTGAGACAGAGCCTCAAGCTGTCACCCTGGATAGAGTGCTGTGGCATCACAGCTCAGCTCACAGCAAACTCCAATTCCTGGGCTCAAGCGAGTCTCTTGCCTCCGCCTCCCAAGTAACTGGGACTGCAGGCACCCGCC
>CAUYRH010064692.1:0-22066 GCA_963574655.1 Perodicticus potto | reverse complement strand
ATTGAGTATGAGGTAAGAGGGGAAGAGGATTTCAGAAGCTTCTCTGAAGAAGACACGTGCATGGTCTACAGACACACGAAAAAATGCTCAACATCTTTAAGCATCAGAGAAATGCAAACCAAAACCACTTTGAGATATCATGTAACTCCAGTAAGAGTAGCCCACATCACAAAATCCCAAAACTACAGATGTTGGCGTGGATGTGGAGAAAAGGGAACACTTCTGCACTGCTGGTGGGAATGCAAGCTAGTACGTTCCTTTTGGAAAGAAGTTTGGAGAACACTCAGGGATCTAAATGTAGACCTGCCGTTTGACCCTGCAATTCCTCTACTAGGTATATATCCAAAGGACCCAAAATCACTTGGCAACAAAGATATTTGCCCAGATTGTTCATTGCAGCTCAATTCATAATCGCCAAGTCATGGAAGAAGCCCAAGTGCCTATCAACCCATGAATGGATTAATAAATTATGGTATATGTATACCATGGAATACTATGCAGCATTAAAAAAGATGGAGACTTTACCTCTTTTGTGTTTACATGGATGGAGCTGGAACATATTCTTCTTAGCAAAGTATCTCAGGAAGGGAAAAAAAATATCCCATGTACTCAGTACTACTATGAAACCAATTTTTAATCACTCACACTCTCACTTGAAAGATGAATCACGACTATAGCCCAGGATGAAGGAGGGCAGGGGAGGATGGGAAGGAAGGGGGGTGGTTTGATAGAGGGCGGGTTAATGGTGGGACCACACCTATGGACCATATTGCAAGGGTGCAAGTCAAATCTATCAAGTATAGAACACAAATGTCTTAACGCTATGATTAAGTAAATGAGGTGAAAGCTATGTTAATTAGTAGGATGTAAGCACTCCAATTTGTACAAATAACCAACACATTGAATCCCACAAAGGCATAAATGTATTCATGATCTACATATATATGACTTAATAAAAGGAAAGAAAAAAAATGTATGCTGCCAAGGTCTCCTGGGTTTCAGTTCACACTCCCCGCCTTGTCATTACCAGTAACACGCCACCTCCCAAACCCTCATTCCATCAACAGACACGCACCCTCTTCTAGGCACTGCCTAGGACTGAGCCAACAGGCGGCAGTGGAGGGGACAGAGGTGATTATCACCCACCGTAGCAACTCTTGGAGAGTCCAGAAATTCACAAGGAGCTTGTTCATGGATATCACTACCATCGTTCAGCCCGGAGGTGTAGTCTGATATCCTCTGGGCGAAAAGGCTGGTAGCTGAGGAGAGTTTTAAACCAAGGATTCCCTTTTTCTTTCCCAACAATAGAAGAGAAAAGAAACCATGGGGCAGGGTGGGGAATAAAAGGGAAAGCAACAACAGATCATTGTTGGAAAGGAATAGCAGACCTGGCAGCAAGGCTACCCTGTAGTGAAAGGCAGGAGGGCCAGGGCTCCAGGGCCCGCAGGAGCTGGGACAAAGACCTGGCCGCTGTGCCCACCCCTCCCCCATGTCCTTCTCCTCAGGATCCAGAGACCTTACAGGGGAAACCGAGAGCAGGGAGGTATGGCAACCACATTGGGTCTGCTAAATGCTTTGATTTTGAAAATCAAACCTGGGGTTCTGGTACACTCATAGGCAAGGTTATTCCTTTAAAGAAAATTATATCATGTGTCAGCCTTACAGTAACTAGCACCCTGGTAAATAAAGAGCCAAATAAAAACAGAAGCTCCTTAACTGTGTGTTCTAAACTGCTGACCCTATCAGGCCTATTAAGTTACCCTGACTGTACTGGGGGATGTGTCACATGCTAACTGGACATTCACTCGCCAGGTATGGAGTGCCGGGGATATAGGAGACAGCTACAATACTGTAGGGGGGCACACACCCTATTCTAGGCACCGCTGTGTGTGCCTACGGTGCCATGGGGGATGTTTAGGTTATACAGGGAGGCTGTTATTAGCACTGTTGGCAGGGAGAGGCGTGTCAAGGAATACTTCAGAGAAGAGGGGACAGCCGAGCAGGCTTTTAAGGATGAACAGAAATTGGCCAAGACACAGAAGGATATTCCGGATAGCAGGGAACAGAATGTGCTAAGGCAAAAGGGTGTTTTGAGAACTGTAAGCTGTTTGCTATTCCTGCAGAATAAACAGCAAGGTAGGAAGCTAGAGGGAGGGCAGACATGCTGAGACCTTGGCTTTGAGAGCACTGATGTGACACCACAGGATTCTGAAAGGACTTGCATGGGGTGGGGGCAGGCAGGGGCAAAACGACATGGGTCAGATTTGGGCTTCAGAAGGATGACGCTTTGGTGGTGACATGGAAGGAAGTGAGGTCAGGACAGGAGGCCTGAGAACAGTGAAGCTGCTGGAAAATTCTAGGCAAGAGAACCAGTGGAGAGGCATGAGGGCCAAAGAAAACTGAGCTATAAATCCATTAATTTTGTTTCTCCTTTCCTTGGTGATTATCAGAACCAACAGACCTCCCCCATTCCAGAGAACAGCATCAACTTTACTTTGGACCTACCACAAGGCCAGGCCTTCTGGGGGCTGGTCTGATGCTCCCAACACCCTCTCCCTGGCCAGGCCCACCAACATGGCTAGCCCAACAGGTGGTGAGAGACACTGGCCACAGGCACTCCCAGAAGATGGCTTTGGGACCTCTGTTTCTCCACAGAGGGTGAAAGGTCCTTCCCGCGAGGTTACTGGCAGGTGTCAGACTGTCTTTAGGATACCCAGGCTGCTCCAGAGATTGCAAGCTGCACCCACCAGGAGGGGGAGAGTGGTATCCTGCAAATCCCCTTGCCCGCTGCAAGGAAACCTGATTTTACAAGAAGGTCCTGAACCAGGAACAGGAAGACAGAGGAGGGTAGAAAAGGGAGCATCACTGTGCCTGTCGGGGTAGGGTGGGGGTGAGAATCTATAACCCCCGTCCCCCAACCCCCATCCAGGCTGTGCGTTCTCTCCCCCCTCACTACCATCTCAAAGGGGAAGAAAGGGAATGTGAGCCCTGGCCTCTCCCCTTCACCACTTCCTCTCTGGAGATAGTTGGCACGGTACAGGAGGGGCTGACCCCAGGCAGAGACGCCCAGGGACCCGTGGGGCTGGCCTGCCACCTGCTGGCCGCTCCGGGTGGCGGGACACAGGCACCATTCAGGAATTCTTCAGGGTAGGATTGAGATTCTACATCACTTTAGGGAAATTCAGGGACATACCGCGATTCAGATAGGAAGTTTGTGAAGCATCCGGGTTAGAGTTCAGTAGGAGAAGCCCATGTCACAAACATTCAACAAATGCAGGGCCACCTTCCAGGTGAGTTAAAGAGTCTCAGTTTCTTACTCCCACAGAGAGGCAAGAAGAAGACCATAAACCAAACTGCTGTTCTTACAGCCTAATCAAAACGTGAGCATAGGACGTGTGATTGAAATAGACTGGGAGAAACCTCTCTGGCCAAAGTCACGTCCCCCGCCAGTGCACACAGCCTGCAACTCACAGTGGTCCTCCCTTCCCAGGCCTGAATCCCAAAGTGACGCTGCTTCACTGAGGACACTCACTGCATGTCAGCCTCATGCACTGCGTCCCTCCACTCCTGCACACCACATGGGCGCTGGGGGACAGAAATGAACAATACCCAACCTTATCTCCCAGGGAAGAATGATCAATACCAATGGGAACCGACAGCACCATGGGATAAACCCTAATTCAGACTGCCCAACATTTGACGTGAAGATATTCAGCAGGCCAGATAATTAACGCTGCCCAGGATGGCTCACCACAATCGGCAGTAGTCACATTTTAACACACGCTTCCACTGCACTTTCCATTTACCAGGCACATCTGGGTACTTGCAAACTAGCTCAGACACCAACCCTACTTACTCGACCGATGAACTCTATGAGGTGGGTACTATTATCATTCTCATTCAGGTAGAGTAATTTGTAAGGGTCACATGCCCTTTTCAGGGTGGAGATGGGATTAGAAGCCAGATAGCCTTCACCATCCTGCCGTTTATTAAGTTCAGCCTCCAAACAAAAAGCAACTTTCCTGAAAAGAGCTGAGCCAGGAATAACCCCTCCAATGGAGAACACTCAGAATCAAGGTCAATGTTGGATGGAACAAAGGTAGAAGACTTCAAGGGCCACGTAGCCATTCTGACGACCAGGCAGACAGACAGGGGCAATGCAGGAGGAAGGGGGCCCACAAGCAACACCCCGGCAGATAGTAACCCCTAAGCTCAGAAACTAAATGTGTAGCTTTACATATACTCATAAGCAGAGATCAATAAGACTTCGTGGTAAGCACCTGCAAGCAAACAGTAACGCAGAAGACGATTGAGAATGGATCGGAACAGAGGTGATTCACATGACCACCGTCCTTAAGAAGAGGCAATTAGTCATCAGGAAAGTGACAACTGACATTTGTGCTTCACTGGTGACTGTGCATTGAGCCCGCATGACCAACTATGAATAACTCCCACTCCAAAGGGTGGCCTTAATGATTCCCAGCCCCAGTAAACTTCTCAAGGGCAGGGTGTGGCTGCTCATGTGCATGTGAGAACACCAGAGGATCTGAACGCTTAGTGACTGGACGTGTCCATCCCTTCGCTGAACACCCAGCACTGGCTGCCCACGGTGTGGCCACCGTGTGGTCATTGTCCACTGTCAGCTGCTCCGGTTCCCATCCATGTATTTCCCTGCCCCGGATGCAGTGTGTCCCCTGAACTGCAAATTCTACGTCCCCAACTGCACGGACAATGTTTATCACCTCCCAGTACCAAAAAGCTGGGTAGACACCTAAACTCCTCCTGCAGCCCCACGTACGTACAAAGGGAACTGTCCACTTCCACAGCTGTTCACTTTAAGCTGTGCCTGGCATTGAGGCAGGCTTAGTAGCTACGTGGTGAGTGATGGCTGCAGTGACCTTGACACAGCGTCAGGCCTCTGCCCCTGAGAGCTCACCACCTAGAGGGCACTGCCTGAGAAGGGGCTGGACATTAGGTCACCTTTGGGGTTCACAGGACAGTGTGTGGAGCCAGACTGCCAGTTTGTGGAAGAGCTGGGAGGCACACTCAGGCACTCTGATCCAAGGGTTTTGGATAAGGCCCGTGGGAATTAGTTTCTTTTACCCTCATAACAATCTCATTTTATGGAGGGAGGGTGGCTAAGGCTGACAATGGCTAATCTGACGGGTGTTTTGGATTTAAGACCTCTCTTATTTTTGAAAAGGTGACATGGTGTACATACCATGTAACATCCCCAGTGGTCTCTGAGCCACACTCCATGTGAAATACATCATGATGGTTTCAATAAGTCATATGAACCAGCACACTGAGTGGTGTGATTCAGACTATCAGACCCTCACATTGCTGCTAAAGGAGCTCAGGAAATTTCTTCCCCACAATATGACTCCTTGGTGTAAAGAGTATTGTGAATTAAAGATCAATAGGCCCTTGGAAGGGGGGTTCTCCTTCTATCTGGATAACCAGATGGACCCATCAGAAGAACACTTTTGGCCCTGCCCTGCCCTGCCCTGCCCTGCCCTTCCTTTCTTTTCCTCCCCTCCCCTCCCCTTCCCTTTTCATTATCACAATATATTGCAGAAAAAAAGATCAAGAATGCAACCAGACCTGGCCAAATCATTTTAAATATAATAACCATCTCTCGGGTTAATTTACAAGTCTGCATTTCCCCCACTCATTCACCCTCCCTAGCAAACATTCATTGCTCCCAGACAGAATTGTCTATACTCCTCATCCTCATCTCCCCCTCCCCTCTAAAAGAAGGGTGCACACAATTTCAGGACCCCATTGGGATATCGGGTCATCACTCTGTTTCCCCCTCACTCCTGCCAAAAGATTATGAAACATTTTCTGATTTCCAGAATGTTCTGGATTTTTGATTTGCAGATGAGGAGCCGAGGACCTATAAACGTGAAGCCCTTAGAAGAGAATGTGGCTCCACACAGGTGCTGAGCAGCCTGGCAGTGACAGTCATTCGGTCCCCGTTGGTGTCCTCTCTGACCAGTCTTTGACACCACCTGGGCCTCTTGTCACGCTCTCCCTCCCCACCCGAAGACATGAAATAAGCCCCATCTCCCCTCTTGCCCCCGGAGCTGGCCTTGCGGGCGGATTCCTGCTTACCAGTCTGTGTGTGCATCGTCAATCACCAACAGGATCCTGGGTTTCTGAACAACAGGTGTGGAGGGGCCCAGAGGCTCCATGAGCCCCGAGGGGGCCTGCGGGGTCTGCTTCATGGCGCTGGAGAGGGAGCTAAACAGGCTGGATCCCGGCGAGGAGAAGGAGGCGGCCAGGGGCTGCGGGTGCCTCCTCTCCATGGCTGGGGAGGCCGGGGAGCTGGTGGAGCTGTCTGGGCGCTGCGAGTCCGGCATGTAGCCATTGGGCAGGTTGGTCACGAAGCTGCTGTCGGAGAGACGCCGCCGGAGGAAATTCATGGCTGCGGATGGGATGGCTTGTTCCTACTCACACAGATCTTGGTGGGGCCCAGGACACAGGCTGCTAGGTAGAAGAAGTGGCAGGACTTTGGGCCAGAAGAGCCGGGGGGATTCTGCACAACCAGAAGTCAGCTTCAGCTGCCTTTGCTGTCCTCCTGGAAAGAAGTCAACCAACACATGAATGGACACGACCTCCTCCCCTTAAAACAAATTAACCCCTAGGCATTTTCCCCTCCCTGCCCTGCCACTGGTGGCAAAGTACATTGGGACGACCTTTTGGAAAGGAATTTGGCAACATGTACTAAGAACATACCTTTTTTTTTTTTTTTTTAATTGTTGAGGATTCATTGAGGGTACAAGAAACCAGGCTACACTGATTGCAATTGTTAGGTAAAGTCCTTTTAACCTAAAATTCCCATTTTTTGAGAATTCTACCCCAAGGAAAGAATCTAAGTTACAGAAAAAGCCTTATGTACAAATATGTTTATCATAGCATAATTTACACTAGCAAAATACTGGGCAGTATCTTAACATTTAAGCACAGGATAACGGATAAATAAACTACAGCGCAGTCACTCAACGAACCTTTGTGGCTATTAAAAAAGCATACTGAGGAAGAATTTTTAGTAAAGAAAAAATGTTGTTCTAGTAAATGAAAAAGATCATGTTACAAAATTATTGGTACAGAATGACTACAGCTAGGTAGAAGTTGAAGCAACAAAACTTTTGGCTATAAAATAAATCAAAATGGTAACAATGACTATGTTTTGGCAAATGCAAGTACATGTCTTTTTTTTTCTTTTTCTTTCCCCTTATTTATATTTTTGAAATTTTCTAGAATGCGTATTACTGTGGACTGAAATGTATCCCCCTAACAAATCCCTATGTTGATGACCTAAGCCCCAAAGCGATGGTATTTGGAGATGAGGACTTTGGGAGGTAATTAGGGTTAGATGAGGTCTCGAGGGTGGGGCCCTCAGCATGCAAGCAGAGCTCTTATAAGAAGACACACCAGAGAGATCTCTTCCCCACCCTCTGCCTGGTGGGGACTCAGCAGGAAAGTCGCCATCTGCAAGCCAGGCAGGGGGCTCTCGCCAGAACCCAACCACACCAGCACCGTGATCTTAGCAGTCCAGCCTTCAGAACTGAGAAAACAAATTTCTATTGTTCAAGCCATGTGGTTTACTATATTTTTTTATGGCAGCCGGAGCAGATGAACACACATATTTATTACTTTTCTAAAAAAAAAATAAAATAAGTCAAAAATAAAACCCACCCTGGGCAGTGCCTGTGGCTCAAAGGAGTAGGGCGCCAGCCCCATATGCCAGAGGTAGTGGTTTCAAACCCAGCCCTGGCCAAAAACTGCAATGAATAAGTAAATAAATAAAAATAAAACCCACCCTGTTCATTTGAGATCAAAGTATCTCATTGAAAACAGTGGCTATTTAAACCATGGGCTTAGACTACATATATTTTGTTAAGATTATTTTATATTTTTATCAAAGTAGAATTTACTTAAGAGTAAAATGAGAGTTCTTACGTATATAATTCTTTGAGTTTTGATAAATGTGTATGCTGGTATAAGGTTTATTATATTTCAATCACCTCGCAAAGTTCTTTTTTGCACTTTCTGGTCACCCCCTCGTAAGCAAACCTTCTGATGTGCGTCACCACTATTAATTTTTGATGTGTGTCACCACTTATTAATTTTTGATGTGTATCATCATTTATTAATTATACCTGTTCTTGAACTTCATATAAATAGAATCATGTCTATTGCTCTTTTGTTAATGATTTCTTTCCTTCAACATAATTGTTTTGAGACTCACTTATGTCGTATGGATTGATAGCCATTCTATTTTTTTTAATCACTGAGCAACACTCCCCTGGATGGATAAGCCACAAAATATGACTCTGTTCTCCTGTTGGCGGGTATTTCAAATGTTTCTAGTCTGGGGGTATTAGGAACAGAATAGCCAGCCAGATTTTTTAAAGTATTTTTGTGGAGGCAGGAATGGATGGATAGAAAGACTGATTTATAAATAGATCTTTTTTGGAGGGGAAAATACCTAGGGATTAATTGATTTGTTGGTTCACAGGGTAAGTATATGTTTAACTGAATAAGAAACTGTCAAAAAGTTTCTGGTTGCTCCGTTTTGCAACTCTCCGTTTGAGAGTTCTAGTTGCTCCACGTCCTCGCCACCATTTGATTATTGTCAATCGTTTTTCATCTGAACCATTCTAGTGGGTATGAAATAGTATCTCATTGTGTTTTGAACTTATTTCCTCTGATACTTAGTGAGCTTAGGCAAGTTTCCTGGGTTTATTGGTCATTAATACTTCTTTTGTAAAGTGTTTGTTCCAGTCTTTGGGCTATTTCTAAAAGATGGGTTGTTTATCTTTTTCTTGTGGTTGGTAGGAGTTCTTCACACATTCTAGATACAAGTTCTTTGGCAGATATGCGTATGTGTGAACATTTTTCAGTCTGTGATGTACACTTCACTTCTCTCATGGGCAAAAGTTTGGCAGAATGACTCTTAAAAAAATAAATTTGAGATAAAAAGGTACGTTTTATTTGAGATAGAAGCATTTCAATAAGAAAAAGAAAATTATACCATAGGATGAGACCACACTTTCTTTATATTTGGGGTATTAGGAATATTTTACATATTCTTTTTTTTTTATTTTTTATTTTTATTTTTTGTAGAGACAGAGTCTCACTCTATCGCCCTCTGTAGAGTGCTATGGAGTCACAGCTCACAGCAACCTCCACCTCTTAGCTATTCTCTTGCCTCAGCCTCCCAGGTAGCTGGGATTACAGGTGCCCACCACAATGCCCAGCTGATTTTTGATGCAGTTCGGCCGGGGCCGGGTTTGAACCCGCCACCCTCAGTATATGGGGCCGGCGCCCTACTCGCTGAGCCACAGGCGCCGCCCATATTCTTTTACTATATATTCTCTTACTATATATGCATGTATATAATTTTTTATACATGTAGGGTGTCCATAAAGTTCACATGTATTTTAAAGTAGTTTAACATAGTAAATCGCACGTGAACTTTGTGGGCAGCCTGTGTATAAATTAGTTCACCATAGGTGTTTTAATAATCAGAAACTTTTAATTTTTATAAAGTCCAACTGATCAAACTTTTCATTTATGGTTAGCGTTTCCGTGTCTGCTCTTAAAAATCTTTGCCAGTCCCAATATCACAATCATATTGTCTTACAGTTTCTTAGAGAAGCCTTACAGGTCTGGCCTTTTCTGTTTAGTTCTATAATCCATCCAAATTTGATTTTTAAATAGTGTGAAGTAGGATATGAAGTCCACTTCCCCCATTAATTTATCCAGTTCCCCGCACCATTTATGAAGATGGTCAGAAACTGCAGATGAAAAGAATTCTGGGATTTGTTTCCAAAGCGCAGGGATCGTCCTCTCCAGCGGGACGGGACTCAGGGTGCCTCCATGCTGTTCCATCACTGGCCACTAGAGGACAGGAGTGACCACACCAGACAGGAAAAAGCAAACAGCACCTTACAGAACCACTCCATTGGGGTCTTACTGGAGGCGTGGTAAGAAAGAAAACTTCACTGGGAGAGGTTTACACACAGGGTGAAAGATTGCTCCAACTTGGGAGTGAGGCCAGAAGTTAGAAGGAAAGTGAAAATCACAGGGACACGGGTTTTGCATCAAAGTACAAAGAGTGAGTGAGAGTTGCCACCTGGCAGCACCAGCTACTTTGGGAAAGGATTAAGCATGACCAGCCTGGACAGTAGACTGGACACCTGGGCTCTGATGTCTCAGAGACACCACAGATTCATCTCCTGGTTCACCTTCAGATGAGTTTCTGCAGCTGGGGCCTCCACTTCTGGGACCCCACTCCTATCTACGCTAAAGTCATGAACTTTTTATTTTTATTTTTAGACAAGTCTCGCACTATCACCCTGGTAAACACACACTTACCCTGTGAACCTAGGGTTGAGTGCTGTGGTGTCAGCATAGCTTACAGCAACCTCAAACTCTTAAGCTCAAGCAATCCTCTTGCTTCAGCCTCCTGAGTAGCTGGAACTACAGGCACCCACCACAACACCTGGCTAGTTTTTCTATTTTTAGTAGAGATGGGGTCTCACTCTTGCTCAAGCTGATCTCAAACTCCTGACCCCAGGCAATCCACCCACCTTGGCCTCTCAGAGTGCTAGGATTACAGGCCTGAAGCCAATCACTTGGGTCTTATACTCCACTCCTCCTTAACTTCATGGGTTTCAGCCACTTGGTCACTAGGTCCTGTCAATTCTGTCTCCTAGAATATCTTCAGCCTCATCACCTCCCTTCCATCCTGCCCTACCCTCCACCCCTCCTTGAGTAGTCTTGATCCACATGGTACCAAATATCTTCCCCTTTGCCTGCCACAATAGCCTCATCTCTTCAATCAACTTTCCATGCAGCAGCTAGAGAGAGCTCTCTAAACGGTAGCCTTGAACACGTGGAAGGCCCCACATGGCTTCCTCCATACCCCCAGGATAAAGGACACACCCTAGCCCAGAAAGATTGTCAGGGGCTGGTCATTGGCACCTTCTTCGGTGTCTTCCTTACTACTTTGGCCAGGCACGGTGGAACTCTCCCAATGCATCATATGCTTCCAAACATGCTCTTCCTTCTGCCTGGAACACTACACATTATTCCCTTCTTCACTGCTTGGAGAATATCCAGGTAGGGAATGAAATGCAGTAGCTGAGAGCACAGGCTTCAGAGGCGGACAGACTGTGGCTCCCATTCCAGCCTATGAGGCGGTGAGATCTGGGGTCCCACATTCAGCCTCTGGGCCCCAGTTTTCTCATCTGCACAACAAGGATGAAAAGTGATGGCAACTTTACAAACTGATGTGAGCACTGAATGAGATGACTGGTGTGACACAGTGCAACGCCTGGCATGGCATTCACTGTATTACTAACTACTATTACTATTTATTACAATCATTTCTTCTTATCTATTCACATGAGGCTATTAGGAGAATCAATGGAAGAATACATAAAAGTACTTTTGAAACAATGAATAATAATAATAATAACAACAACAACACAATGTCGTTAGTAGGGGAATTGAATTTTTACAGTATCACTAGGATGTAGAATCATCAGTCCCACCTTCTACCGCCAATTAGTCATCAATATCAGAGACTCTGAACCAGAGGCCCCTCCATTGGGGCCCCACAGAACTCAATCAAACACCGTCAGATTTAATTCCCTTTTCTAAAGATGTATTCCATGAAGTATGTTAGAATGGTTTCAGCAGAGCAGCTTACCGTGGAAACATGCCTGTCCCCAATCCCAGGAAAATTAAGAAGCTTGTGAGGTTTGTCCCTGGAGCCCTCACTTCCGGCCCCTCTCAACGCCTTACCCTCAGAACCTTCTTATTGGAGGCTCAAACTCAGATAAGCCCTAGGACAGAGTAATTGGGTAATTTTTTTTTTTTATCTCTTTTTTTTTTTTTTTTTGAGACAGAGTCTCATTATGTCGCCCTCGGTAGAGTGCCATGGTGTCACAGCTCACAGCAACCTCCAGCTCTTGGGCTTAGGCAATTCTCTTGCCTCAGCCTCCCAAGTAGCTGGGATGACAGGCGCCCACCACAACACCCAGCTATTTTTTGTTGCAGTTTGGCTGGGGCCGGGTTTGAACCCGCCACCCTTGGTATATGGGGCTGGAGCCCTACTCACTGAGCCACAGGTGCTGCCCTAATTGGGGAATTTAAACAGAAGCAAGGAGTCTGAGCAGGAGGCCAGGCTGGAAGCCCAAAGTGCCTACCTACAACCTCAACGTGATCACACCTGTTAAAACAACTCTTCCGTGGGGGGGGGGGGGGAATAATGTAATGAAGATTAATAAAATACATGTATTTAAAAAAAACAAAAAACAAAAAAAAAACAACTCTTCCAGATGTACAGGCATAAGGTAAAAAGCTTCAAGGCAACCCTCTCACTCATCTTCAAGAGTGACTGCAGTGACTCCAACGGTAGAAGTCTGAGCACCATGACAGGCAAAAGGGGAAAGAATTCTTTTGCAATATTTGGTCATGTAAAAGATCTAACCCCCCACACACACACACACTACTATACTGCATCCACTTTGAACTGGAGTCCTCCATAAAAGGGACTTTTCAAGTGCGAGCCCCCCCAAACCCAGGCTGAGGACCACTTGGCCTTACCACTTTGGTGTTGGAAACAGCTAGACAGAGGTGGTACTCCACAGACCCTTGGACCAGATGGCCTGGGTTCCACCTACAAGGCCTCAGGAAAGCTCTTTAATCTTTCTGAAACCTCAGTTTCCTCATCTGTAACATGAATATAACAGAACCTGCCAAGTAGACTTCGTGCAACTTTAAGTATCTATAGCAGTGCCCGGCACATGGTGGACAATCATGTCAGTTGTTGTTATTAGTCCGAATTCTTCTTAGACAGTGCGTTTCCCATTGCCAGAAAATTTGACTTGTTTCAGTTTGGGAGGCAACATGGCAGAGAGTACAATATTTTCCATGAATGAGCTTTGGAAGGGATCTGACTTTGAGGTCAGCTCTGCCTCTTACAGAGGAGTGACATGTAAGCGTCGGGCTCTTCATCTACAAAGTGGGGATGCTAACACCCCACCCCACCTACCTCCCAGGTCTCGGAGAAGACCAAAATAAAATGCACTGAGGTGCTTTTCAACATGTTTATGTTTTAGATTAACATAGGGCAATGTGGACTTGGTGGTGGGGGGTTATAGTTCTAAGAATTTTTAACACACTCATGAAACAACCACCACCAAGATACACAACAGTTCCATCACCACCATCACCCATGAAAATTGCACTGGAATCTTTCAAGTGCTCTGCAAAGGTCAATGGCATAGTGTTTTACAGGCTGACACCTGGGTCTCCTACGACGGTGGTCCAATAGATAAGGACTATTCAAGGTCTGGAGTTTGTCTTAGAAAATAAAGGAAGATGAAGAATTCTAGCACCTAAACTTCTGGTGCCTCAGTTGCCTTTGCATGGCAGTTCCCTCACCTGGAGCTCTTTCCACAGGCACCTGCACAGCTCACTCCCCCATCCCAGGTCTTGCTCAAATGTCACCTTCTCAGTGACATCTCCCTTTAGCTGCCACCAGTTGGTACTTTGGGTACCTCTGGCCCTACTCCACCTATTCTTTTTCCCATAGCGTCCATCACCTTCTAAAACCAAGTACTATAACTAATTGTTTTGGTTTTTTGCATATTGTTCATTTTTCTGCACAGAACATAAGTTCCACCAGGATCGTCATCTAAATCTTTTCGCTGATGTATCCCGAGCACCTAGAACGGTACCTAGCACATAGCAGGGGCTTGATAACTATCTCTCGAGTGAACCCTCTTCAAATTACAGGAATGAAATTAAATTATCCTCAGTTGTGATGTGGGAAGACTTGACACGTGATTACACAAAAGACAGCTGCTATCACAGTGCCTGACACAGAAAGCTAAATTGAACCAAAATGGGAATAATGCAAAGGAATAGCAGATTTTGTATTTTGGTATCCCTCCATCAAAACTCACAAACTCTCCCTCACTCCCTCTTCTGCTCAATGAATGCTACAAGAATTTTTTTTTCCCTCCATCAGGAACCAGCGTTTGGATAATTAACAGTTGCTAAAATCCCTTCTGCATGAGCAGAAAGTTTAAAAATTCATGGAGGCAACATAATATCCATGTATGGATGAGCACAGACAGTGAGATCTAAAATGCCAAATGAGTCCAAAAAAAAAAAAAGGTTCACATAAATGAATATTTATTTATATTTAGTGAAGTAAAGTATTTCACCTCCTGTGATTATGAGTTCACTGTAACTGAGTTATTCACAAAATAATCATTTACAAACAGTTTCTAGAACCCTGCAGGCAGCACCAGCCAGGACTAGAGCCCAGGCTCTGAGTTATCTAATCATGACGCCAGCTCGCAGCTCGCCTCTGCAGCTCCATCTGAAGGTCATGTCCAAAATCTAAGTGGAGGCCTTGATAAGCTGAGTTCTGGAGCTCAATAGTCATCTTGGACCCCTCAGTGCCTTGCTCATGACAGGCAATTCACAATAAATTACAGTGATTTGGGTCAATGTTCACTCATTGTAAAATAAATCATATGTTTATCCTGGTATATCTCACAATATTATTTCTGGACATTTTCATCCTCAACTGGGGTTAGAGAGGTGCCTACCTTGGTGGTCATGTAGAATGCCAGTCACTCTGGCAATATCCTCTCCTAAGGATGGTACAAATACATCTCACAGGACCCCAGAGCACGGAAGGCCCTCTCTCAGAGATGGCTCTTCACACAGGCAGTGGACTCCGCATGGCACAGCCTTCTTCTTGGTGGCACGGTAAAGTCTTGCTCATTCTGAGAAGCCAGCACCTCATCACCCATTCAGGATGGACTTCCTGACCACTCCCCACACTCTCTAGGCCGGGTATGGGGGTGAGGGGTCCAGTGTTCTTTGATACCACTCTTGAGTTTCTTACCATGACAGGCCTATCACTTTGTTGATTTACAAATCTCAAACTCTAATATTCACCCATACCCCCTGGGAACCTTCTAATGAATACAAATTCCCATGCTTTGCCCTCAGAGGCCCTGATTCTGTGGGCTGGAAGAATGGCCTGAAATCTGAATGTTTAGCTCTTCATCATGATTCCTCACTGTGGTTGGTGTACACACCACATTGTAGGAAGCATTTCTCCTGCCCAGAGTCTCCAAAGAAGAGAGCTTATTCCCTAGGGATTTCCAGGATGACACCTTGGAGTTCAAGGAAGAAATGGTTAGAACGTTCCATTTTTTATCTCAACCCTACATTTCTTTTCTGGATGTGCATTTTATGGGCTTAGTACATATTAATAGAGCATTTTGAACTTTAAAAAAGAAAAACACCAGAGAATATCATCTCCAAATATGTTGGGTTTACTCGTGAATAGAAATAAAGATTATAAGCCAGAATGCATGCAACGGCAAGCCACCAGTGTGTTTGGTGAGGAAAGGACAAAGGGGAGCTTTTATTCAAAAAAAGAGATTTACATAAGCTGCTTAGAAATAGAGTTCATTGGTTCCGGAGTTTCAAAGCCACAGTCATTGTCATTTCATCGGTGGAGATGCCATTACTGCAAGCGTTCTTCCGAGATCATCTTATCTGGATTACTGCAGTCCTCAACAGGGTCTGGTGATAAGCCTCCTCAAAAGCAGGAGACGAGTGAAGAACATGACAGGGTTTTCAGAAAAGGCTTGGAAACAGTTCTGATCTCAGCCATGTACGCATGCATCTCCTCTCTTTCCTGGCCCTATTTTGTTTGGGTCTGACAAAAGCACAGGTATCCTGGTATCTGCCACTGCCACAGCATTTGTGTTTATAAATAAGTAAATATACCTGTGTTGGGGTTAGTAACTTACAGTTTGAAATATTTACCATCTTTTCCCTTTCCCAGGATCTACACAAGTGGCCAGGTGGCTCTGCAGTTCTCCCACCACCAGGTGAGCACTGACTTTGGGTCCAGTCACGTGACTAGTTTTGACCAGGGAAGACTTCCCAGGGCACCAGATTTAAGCCAAGAGCCAAAGAGACATCAGGTGTTTCTACGACTGTGGTGAGAAGAATGTGCCCTGGCTGGTCCAAGGATCTACGGAGGACAGACATGTGGAGGAGACCTGGACGCAGGCTGCCCCTAGAGGCACCTAATGAGGCCAGCCAAGATCAGCCAAGTCCCAGGCAACCAGAGGAGACTCAGGCAAAACTTTTGGGAGTTTGTGTTCTTATCACGTCACACAGTAGGGGCTCCCAAGAGGGATCACTGGTTTAGATCTTAGGGTCGCAGAGGGTGGGAACTGTATTTCAGCTCTGCATGAGTAGGATCTTGTAGGCCCTTGGTGAATAATAGAAGAAATTATTAAATGGAGGCATTCTCTGTTTTCTGAGAAATTCTAATTTATGTTCTCTGTTTGAAAGGATTAATGAGCAACTCATTTTTCCTGGGGTTCCCCCAGATCACCTGTTTTTGCTCGTTAGACTCAGAGCTTGGTGCCGAAGGGTACCCAAAGCTCCGGTATGATCCTCAGGTCAAAATACTACTCCCTATTACTCCCCAAATAATATCTCTGAGTGACCCAAGGGTTAACCTCAGCCTGGCTCCTTCCCTAGCCTTTGACTAGCTGGGCTATTACACCAGCTCCTGGTAATCTCAGAGTCATTTCCTTTAAACCAGTAAAATAAAAACCTCAGAGGGGTTGTTATTATACAAGATCAAACAGCAGGTCAGTGGCAGATAAAGAATTCATATCCACTCACTGTAGAGCCTAAAACTCTGAAGTAGAATTTTCAGAAGATCTAGTTCAACGATCTCACTTTATGAATGAAGAGATTAGAGAATTGAATTGTATTCAACACTGCTTCATGTAATCCTCATAACAACCTTAGGAGCTGTAAACTATTCCCATTTAACAGATGGGGTAACTGAGGCCCGGGATGATGCAGTGCCTTCCCCGTGGTCGTATGTCTAATTAAGTGGTGGAGCTGTGATTCAAAGCCAGACCTTCTGGGTCCAGGGTTCAGCTTTAAACTACACAGTGTTGCCTTCTCAAGACACAGTGAAGAGCAGAAGGGACAAGGTCAGAGTGGAAGGGACCCCAGCCCTTGGTGCCTGGGAGTGCACCCTTCCCCCTGCAGCATGCTGGCTCCAGTTCCATCGTCAGCAGAGACAAAGGAGAGGGAAAAAAATTCCACGTAAGAGGAGGCAGCCAAGAGTGGAATGGCCTCAGGATTTCCCTGGGCTCATCACAACTTCTTCCTTCTCACGCTCAGCCCAAAAGCCATTTGCAGAATGCTAATGTGCACTGGCTTCAGGGAAGGCCATGCTGCTGGGCTTTCAAGTGACGCAGGAAAGGCTGAGAACCAGCTGCCGGCGCACCCAGCAAAGCATTGGAATCACTACTGCCCAGCGCGGGGCAGACCTTGGCCCAGATTGACAGCATGTAAATTCCAGTCCCCAGGCTGGATGGTCCCTGAGGCTCGCCGGGTTGGGAGGCAGCGGTTAGGGGCACAACAACCATTGGAAGCACAGTAAGAACCACGGTGCTGGGGATGCTGGTGGTGAGGGGGTGGGGTTGGCCATCATTCACTGAGCCTCTTTTAAGAACCCGGTGCTTCCCAAACAGTCCAAGGACGACCCCCAGTCCTCAGAACAACCCTGGCTAGGAAACATTATCAGCCCCACTTTACAGATGAAGACACTGAGGTCTAAAGATGGTGAATAATTTACTTTCAGTCACTCAACTTGCATTCAGTAATCCCAGGTCTGTCAAGCACTGCTCTGACACCCAATCTCGTGCCATCCCTCCTCTAGCCCGTGTGCTGGGCGTGCTGGTGTTACCCTCCCTGTACAGACGTGAACACTGAAACCCAAAGTTACACTGCTAGCGAACGACAGAGCTGGGATTCAGACCCAGGCAACCCAGCTCTGGGGGCCGTGGTCCTAACGTGCACAAGCAGCTCTGCACCGCCAGCCCCCACCAGCCTGGACAGCCATCTCCTGTCAACGCCTCTCATGGGGCAAAGGCAGCTCTCCTCTGCCTAGGGGCAGCCCCGCACCCCACCGCTCAGTGGTCCCCCTGGACCTGGGTAGAATTGAAGCATCTTTTGTGGCCTGGGGCAGCTTCCCCTCCATCACCATTTCCCACATCCAAACTGGCCTCTTTCTCCAGCTCTCCCATGGCCATGCTCAGGGCTTAGCCCGGAAGGTTCTCCCCTAGCTCTTTCTTTCATTCAGGTCCACCTCCCATGTCACCTCCTCAGAGTTCTTCCCTGCCCCCCCACCACCACACACCTCTCACATTATTCTGCAGCATTTTATTTTGAGCAGGAAGGGATGTATTTCCCACCAGACTCCCCCATGGGACGACCAGGACCTGCCCACTCAGCACGCTGTTCCCTGGGCCCCACCCAGGGCCAGCGCCCAGAACCACACACAGTGGGTGCCCCACAAGCGTCTAGGACGACACTGGGTGTCTATGAAGCTGTGGGCTCTGCCCTGGGGGAGACACAGTTACCGGGACGCTGGGCCTGTGGTGTAACACAGACCCACACATGGTGACGCTCCTGTGCCCGGGGTGGTGGCTGCAGGCTGGGCAGGCTGGTGGACAAGGGGACTGGTTAACATAAGGTCACTGGGCTGAGCAGAGGCCAGACGTGGGGCTCCGGGGTCTCCAGCCAATGTTTTTCTTTTTGCCTCCTAAGGCATCGCAATGAAAAGACAAGACTCTCAAGATATCTGCAAGGACTCGCTGGTCACTAGTTTCCTTCTCTCTCCAGATAGGGAGACCTTTTCCCCTGAATAACCAGATAATAGTCACCACCGCACGCCTGACTACTCCAGCCCTGAGCTAGTGACAAGCACAATTAATTCTCACAGAAGCCTGTGCAGCAAATCCTATTTTAACTCCATTTTACAGATGAGGAAACCGAGGCTCAGGGGCCTTCAGCAACTTGCAAGAACATCATGTGCCAGAGAGAAGTGTTGCCACATGAGAAACAATACTCCAGAACGAAGGCCTCAGAAGAGAAAGTGTTTCTCTGACCTTCCAACCTCCTGTCTCGTGGCCGCATTCTCTCCCAAGGCTGGATTCTAAAAACTAGAATCCTTCTTCCCCAAGGCAGATTGTAAAAGCAAGAACCTTTCCGCCTCCACTGCCCCAAAGCCAGCCGTAAAACCTAAAAACTGACCATAAAGAAATTATCCGACCTTCCGTGTTTAAAGACCCCCTTGGAGAGGGCCCAGGAGGAAGGAACTGCTCAGAGAAGCCAAGAAGAATCTAGACAGACCAGCCTTGAAGGGTTTCCCCACTCACCCTACTAGCATTAGCTCACACCCTTTTTGTCCAATCATATTTTTACATATTTTGTCCAATGAAACGTATGCTGTCCATACTTTGTTGATTTAAAACATAAAAACAGACAATTTCTCCTCTACCTTTAGGTCTTCACTCTGAAGCTTCTTGTGTGCTCACACTGAATAAATTTGTGTGTGTGTTCTCTTAATAATCTGCCTTGATTTTTCAGCAAACTTTTACAGGGCCAAGGATCTTGGTCCCTTCAGAGGCAAACCTTGCTGGATCAATCCAGTCTTGGGATGCAGCCCTCCAGCTGCATTGCCCAACCCCTCTCTCCTGGTGCCAAGCATCAACAGGGTAACCTTGATAACCTGGTGCCCTCTGCGGCAGCCGCTGCAGTGCCCTTCACCTTGGAGAGCCCGAGTCCGGGCAATGGCTCAGAAAATGCCAGGAACAGCCTGCTGCTGCTATGCTGAGCTGCAGCTGTGAGGACACGTCCCCTCCGCAAGGTAAGGTGTGGGCGGCTTACTGCTGATGCCAAGGAGCAGTGTGGGTACACTGTCACTAAAGGAAACTGTGTGGTCACCCCTGGCTTGCTGTGTGACCCTAATAATGCTGCTGCTGATGACAGTAATGATAACAATAATAGCAGCTAACATTTATGGAATGCTTCCTAAGTGCTGCATACTGTTTTAAACTTTGCTCATATATTAAACTGATTAGTTGTCACAGTTGTAAAGACCAGAATCTGCTATCCCAAAATATACCACTTTGGCATAAGGATTTTTTTTTTTGAGCTGAAGGCAGTTGAGAAGAAGTAGATATAAGAAAAGCTCTCTGCCTTCCCTCTATTTACCTAAAACCAGGACATCAATTTGTCCTGTAAAAATGTCCCCCCGCTCCACAGCGGAAAGAGAGACAGATGTTAATCACTGGAGACCCTTTAAACCTTCACCATCTGGGGGCACCAGAGAAATCTATGTAACAAACTTAATTAACTTCCACTAGCGTCTCCATATATTTGCCTTCCCACAATTTGCTGCCCTAGAAAATTCAAAATCCCTTTCCTTTGTGTGCAACTTCTCTGAAAAGTTATCGTTCTTTCGTTAAGATGCTATAAAGCGCAAGTTCTAACCATTCGAGTTCCTGAACTCCAAGTGCTTCCAAGCATAAGTGTGGCTGACGGTGTTGTTAAACTTCTGTCTGTATTTTTCTTGTTAACTTGCCTTTTCTTAGACCGCTTTATAGGGCACAGTGCCCCTAAGATGGATAGAGGGAAAAGAAAGTTTTTCCTCCCCTGCCCAGTGATCCTCTGTTATTATCCTGCTTAACACATGGAGGAAATGGGGGCCTAGAGATGGACAGTCACTTGCCTGTCGACACAGCCCCTGGACGTGACTCACTCTGACCTCAAGGTCTGGGCTCCTCCCCCAACACTGCCTCATGTGAAGGTGAAGGGCTTGGTCCTCAGGAGCCCAGACGCATACCTTTTGCTCTCACTTTCAGGAGCAAGAACAAAGCACAGAAAAGTGGTTTATTTCTTTGTCTTCCTTTATCCTGATTTCTAATAATACTTGACAGACTCTATTAATTGTAATTTATTGAATTATTGCTACATGCCAGGCATAGGCCTAAGCAATTCACCTGTACTCTCTCCCGTACTCCTAGCAATCCCGTGAAGAAGGTTGTCCTTCTGATTTTATCCTGAAACATCAAAGGCTCAGAAAGGTTCCATGACTTGCCCAAGGTAACACAGCAAGGAAGCGACTGGCCAGACAAGCTCTTAACTCCCCAAGTTTTGTCTGTTGCCTGTTTCTCTCCCCACCCCTCATTCCCACATCAAGAAGGCAGAGAAGGTGTCACCTGTATCCCTGGCTCTTTCAGGGCCCTGAGAAAATGCTTGATGGATTGATACTCACTTAGCAACTGAATGAAAGGCAAGAAAGAAGAGGGGGAAGAAAAGAGCAAGGGACAGAAAGAAAAGAAGAAAATTAGGATGGAAGGAGGGAAAGAAGAAAAAGTACAATGAATGAATCAAAAAATAAAAGAATAAAGAAAACGGAAAAAAGAATGAAAACAAAGAGCCCAGAAAATGCAAGAAGAAAAACAGGACAGCTCTAAAGAAGACCCAGGCAGCTCCATGCCCTGCTGGCTTTCTCCCCACCTCCCAGACACCCCAGCAAGAGCTGCTTCCTGAGCCCCTGGGAGGCAGCTGGGCGCTAGCCAAGGAGCAGTCGTGCCCCTGGGGCCAGACACCGTGACACCTAAGGCCGAGGGTGTGTGACAGGCAGAGGGAAGCAGAGCTCTCACATCCCGGCATCAGCTTTCCACGGAACGGTCGGCAGCCACTGTCACTGGCAGGCAAGGAAGGGCTTCACAGCCGGCATGGGGATTGCTGCTGTGCTGTCTGCCTCTCCAGCCCCACAGAAAACAGCTTTTCCTGCCATGCGCTGAGCCACCTGCTAAAGAAAAACCCACCACCTTCCGGCCCACCCTGCTCTCTTGCACCCACCCACCTTCCAGCCCACCCTGCTCTCTTGCACCCACCCACCTTCCAGCCCACCCTGCTCTCTTGCACCCACCTTCCGGCCCACCCTGCTCTCTTGCACCCACCTTCCGGCCCACCCTGCTCTCTTGCACCCACCTTCCGGCCCACCCTGCTCTCTTGCACCCACCTTGCAGCCCACCCTGCTCTCTTGCACCCACCTTCCGGCCCACCCTGCTCTCTTGCACCCACCTTCCGGCCCACCCTGCTCCCTTGCACCCACCTT
>CAUYRH010064688.1:0-71682 GCA_963574655.1 Perodicticus potto | reverse complement strand
CTAAAGGAGGAGACGGGAAAAGACCTGGAGAGGACCGGAGAGAGCTTCTCTCTCGCCACTTGAATTCTCTCCCTCTACCAGGAGCTTTAATGTTTTCTGTATTCTTTTCTGTAAATCAATTCTGTCTTACCACTGAGGGGTGGGGGTGGGGGAATAATGTAATGAAGAACAATAAAATACATGTATTTTAAAAAAATAAAATAAATTAAAAAAAATAAAAAACAATTCTCCTTAGGGTGGCAGGCACTGATATTTTATCTCTTCTGTTGTGTGTCTTATCCTTAAAACTAGATAGTAAACCCCTTAGTGGCAGGGGTTTACATGACTATTACCTTGTCAGCCATTTCATTCTTCTACAGTGGGATATGATTCTCAAAGATGGTGATGGAGTGGTTGCATACGTATTCTATACAGTATATGTGTATCTATTGCTTTTGTAGTACAAACTCAAAAGTCAGGAGTGGGATGTCAATAAAAATAGTAAGTACTTCTGAAAATTTGCCTCTCCATGAATAAAAATGGTGGCATAAATTTTCAGGATGAGCTTTTTCAGAGAAAGCTTGCAGAAGCCTATGAAGCAAGAGTGAAATTTCTGGCATTTTAACTTGCTTTAGTCCCATCCCCCACTCTCCAGATCTGCAGTAGCCTTGAAAATGAACAGCCTGCTTTCCCACCGCAGCTGCTCTGGCACCTAAAGGGCAGAGTGGAGGTGGAACTCTTTCAAAGCCTCATTGCCATAGAATTGTTATTATTTTATCTGTCTGGTTGTTCCCTGGAACACTGCGCTTACAAGGTCATCTATACGTGACCTGATTTGGATCTTGCCTAGTAGAAAAAGCCTTCTCTGTGTGTAAGGAAAAGGTACATTTTTCAAAAACAATTGCAGGCAAGTATCTTAACTTCATGACTGCTTGAGGTATAAATAACATTTAGGGCAAACAATAGACTAACCAAAAAGTTTAAAAGGAAAAGCTGGGGAATGAGATGTTTGTAAGTGCTCTAAAGAGCTGTGCATTCTTTGGAATCTAGTAAGACAAGTGCAAATACAGAGTGGTATATATATTCATGAAAGGCATGAGAGGCCCCAGGGTCTCACCTTTGGCTGACCTTGAGGCTCTGCACAAGCAGGAAGAGAAGACTAAGGCAGAGTTGTTAATAACCTGGTTGAGTGTTGAGGTAGTCCCCAAATACACACACAGTTGCCCAGCAAAGATCAGGGGACCAGGTGTGTAAAGAAATCTCTGTTCACTCATGAGCTGACCTCTATGCAGGAACTTCCATAGCCTCCTATGGTAAAGGATATGGAATTTACAGAATTAGTTTAGGAAAGTCCTTAAACAAACAGTCAAATTCTGAGACATAGGCAGGAGTGTAGATTCATAGCAGTAAGTGGTTGAAAAGCAAGAAAGCATTTTTCAAGCATGTTGCCAAAGGTGTGCACATACTGCTGCATTTTTCCATATTTCAATTGGATCTTTCTTCATATCAAGCAATGACTTTCAAATGTCATCTACTGAGAGCTGAATTAATTCCATCTGTAGTTCTTTAGGTGCTTTGGTGATATCAAGTAGGTGAGGCTGAAATGCTAATTTGAGTGTGACATCACCGTGATTCTCAAAGTCAATGAACCTTTCATTGTATTCCCCAATTAGAAGGTCTATAACAGCTGCTGCATATTGCTCACATGATTCACATATATTATCCTTTATCCTTTGCTAACTATCTGGGGACCTTTGCTAACTGGGGAGAATGTTCATTTATAATTTCCTTCTAAAGAAGCATTTCAAAGAAACAGCTTTTTTCTAAATGCTTGAATTTTTTGCCAAGTCTGTATCACATATAGACTTACTTTTACCTTGCAAAGAAATACTCAGGTCATTTTGATTTGACATGATATCACAAAAATGCTGCAGAAACAGAAATCTTTCAATAACTTACCGTGCTGATTCTGTTCTTTATACAATTTAGCTGTTCTCACAGAGATACAATTTTAGCTAACACATGTCCCAATAATAGCTAGCTAATGCCCAATAAGAGTCTCAATAATAAAACCCAATAATAAAAATCCACACAGAATACTTCATTGTTCAACTTTATTAGCATGTTACAATACTGGGGATGCTGTATTGCATTTGTGTGAATATAATTAACAATACTCATAAATTGTTGCAAAATGTCACTTAGAGTAGTTTTAGTACAGAGATTTTTGTGGATACATAATACAATGAAATGAGAAGATCTAGCTCTGTCAATACTTTTTTTTAATCTGTGAGTACACCGTCTGTACATACATACACTAAATTGAACAAATTTATCTTGAGATGAGAGCATCTCAATCTGTTAATGCTTTTTTAATCTGTGCAATAAACCCTTCATGTTTTCCTGTCATGGAAGGTGCACTGTCTGTACATACACTTAATAAATTTAGCAAATTCAGTTCAACTTCGCAACCTGTATCTTGAAAGTTGTCAAAGATATTCATATCCCACGTTCTGTTTGCAGAAGTGCCCAAAGCGAGTAACTGTTAGTAGCAAAGAAAAGTTTTTGTGATAACCTGAATGAAGTATAAAACCTGTGCTGATTCAGTACTATCAGTTGATTCATACAAGGCAGTTGAATAACACATACTTTCCTTGTGAAGTATTACACAAACTTCTGTTAAGTTCAAGGCTAATTCATGCTGCTGATCAATTATAGTTCTTCATGAAAGAGGCAGTTGTTTGTACTTTGAAACATTATCAGGGTCTTAGCATCTACCACTTCAACAAATGCATTCTTTTACAATTTCTACATCACTGAATGGTTTCCCTTTTTTTCCCCACATGTATAAGCTGCTTTATATGTTGCTTCAGTAGCATTATTTCCAGGTCTTAATGCTGCTTGAAAGAAATTATTTTTGCTTTTGCTTTTCATCTTTTAATTTCTGTAACACAATGTTTCATACCTCCTACTCTAATTTAAAATATTTGTGGTCCTTATGAATGTTGTAATGCCAATGAGCATTGAGTTTCTTTAATGCTGATATTACAGTATCACAAAGGAAGTGAATCATGTTATCTTTAACAGAAACAGGACAACATTGCAATTCCCAATTCTCATTTAAAAATCTGTTGTCTTTCTTCATTATTCTCTTGGTCGTCTTTGACATGATGGTGTGTTAAGCAGATAGTAAAAAATATTGTTGAGCTGTGCAGCTATTCACAAATTCCACTTCAAACAGAAACACAGTGTACCATTGTCAAAAGTTGATAACAAATTGGTGTAGTCCACCTCCACAAACTCTCACCAACCAGCCTCTTGGGGTAATGGTGCCAGTCAAGCAGGAATGGTGTTAGAACTAAATCATGAGCCATCAATTTAGCCTTTATAGCTTACTAATATGCTATTCGGGCTGGTCAGTCTGGGAGGACTGCTTTGTTGAAACTTTATTCTTTAGTATTTTAAATATGTTCATCTTAAAAATATAAAAGACAACCAAAAATGTGTTAATAAAAATAAAAGGATTTGTTCCGTAAAATTTGGATTCAGTCAAAAAGCCATACTTATGGACCTAGAAAGCTACATGTGGCCTGCAGGTTCCACCCCTGGTCTAGCTATAAGCAGATTGTCTATTTGCTGGGATTTTCCCAGTACAACTGATAACACGTTCTTGAAGAATGTCCATACCATCCAGTATTTACAGACATTTTTACTCATAAGTACTGAACAGCAATGAATTGAAATATTTTCACAGTACATTTTGAAAATATTCAAAATGATAGTGAAAATGGTAACTATGATTTCATTAAAAGCAAGGTAGAATATTTTAATTGATCTTTATTTCTTTTAGGGTTTAATGAAGAAATTCATTCGATGTTCTACACGGGTAACTGTGGGAACTATTAAAAAATTTCTAAGTTTAAAACTAAAACTTCCAAGTTCTTATGAGGTAAGTTAAACTATATTTAACCTTGATCATTCTGATAATTTTGAAGTAAAATTTTAGTAAAAGAATTGAAAATTAAGTGAGCATATATTTAAATTAATCTTTATATTTAAAATTTTATTTTATTTTATTTTATTTTATATTTTTTTAGAGATAGAGTCTCACTTTGTCGCCCTTGGTAGAGTGCCATGGCGTCATAACTCACAGCAACCTCCAGCTTTTGGGCTCAGGTTATTTTCTTGCCTCAGCCTCCCAAATAGCTGGGACTACAGGCACCCGCCACAACGCCCAGCTATTTTTTTGATGCAGTTTGGCCAGGGCTGGGTTCGAACCTGCCACCCTCAGTATATGGGGCCAGCGCGCTACTCACTAAGCCACAGGTGCTGCCCTCAAAATTTAATTTTAGAATATAATATCTTATTTATGTAATAAGTATTTTCTAATTCAACACATTCTGAGTAAAATATGATATTAATACATTTAGTTTTTTATAACTAGAGGAGATACTTAAAGGACTTAAGTACCTCCAAAATAAATGTACCAGGTAAATGGATTTAGTTTTAAGACTAGCATGCTTTATCTGATCTCATTTTTTACCTGAGGTCTTTAGATCTATTATTACCAATTCTTTATAGACTTCTTCAAAATCTAAAACATTGTTTTTTTACTAAAAGGAATTTCATTATGTTCATTTAGTTCCGTGATATGCAAAAGTGATTTTGTTTAGCAGTAAGTAAAGCCAACATAATGTATTTGCATAAATCAGTTTACCAGTATTTATAGGAGAGGTAAATTGCCCTGATATTGATAACAGTATAATGTTCACCATTTAGAGAATGTTTATGATCCTAGGCGTATAACTGTAGCACAGTGAGGAAGTCAGGCTACAATTTCTCACCTGCCCAAATGGAAAGTCTTGCAACTTTTATTAATTTCCCCTTCCTCCCCTTTTGGTTCTGATAGCAGCATCTAAAAAATGAAAGACCAGGACTAGGTTCCGAGGTAGAGACAGCAAAGGCAGCATGGTTTTCCTGGCTTACCTGCAGTATTATGAATATCATAAAGAGTTATAGGAGAAATAAAGTGTAACAGGATTTGAAAAAAGACATTGACAGATATCAAGTCTGTATTTTGAAGAAGCATTTGTTCTTGAATTTATCTGAAAATTTCTCTCAGATAATTAGTCTGTGGATTAAAAATTTTTATTATTATTTGGTCCTATGAATATTTTTTAAAATTCCAGACACATCAACTTTTGTACTAGGAAAAACTTGTGAAAGTTAAATATCAAAAGCCAACATGCTTGGTAAAAGTAAATTACAGCAATTTATATATAGAACTACAGTGGAAAGTAGACATTGTTTTTGATTTGGTTTTTGCACTTTATTTTCTTTTTGCAAAATACCATTTGCAGGTTTTTATCTAAGTCTGATTCATTGAGTTATCACTTTCTAGTTTTCAGGAAATTGCTACAGCTAAGAACTATTACTCTTATACTGTCTTACTTCTGGCATATATTATATTTAATGGAAGGGTAAGAGATTCGACCACTGACACCTCCCTATCTATCCAGTGCAGGTTTTTTTTTTTCAGTTTCCTCTTTATTTTTCTGCCCAGAATGTAAGAGGTATGGTTTAATGAAATACCTGACAGCTAAAGCTTTTGTAACAGCATTGCTAACTAGGGCAAGATGTTTTAGGTGGTAAAAGACAATAATAAAAGCAGTATACCTGATTAGTAATTGCATCCTATCTAAGTCCCTTTCCTTGTCTAGAATGAACTTTACAGGCAAGATAAGGAAAATGAAGTTATCTACTTTGTTCTTTTATTTATTTATTTATTTATTTATTTATTTATTTGTAGTTTTTGGCCGGAGCTGGATTTGAACCCACCACCTCCGGCATATGGGGCAGGCGCCTTACTCCTTTGAGCCACAGGTGCCACCCTACTTTGTTCTTTTAATAGTTAATAAAACAAACATTTTGAGGTCCATATAAGTCGCTGTAAATCACTTTAAAAAATCAATGGTTTCCTATATCTAATACAATTGGCAATATACTCTTTAAAGTTTAAGATCGTAGTCAGTCTAGCCAGGCCCAGAATTATTTGAAACTCATTCTTTCTGGTCTCCACACTTCGAATGAAATATTATCAGTTTGTTTTCAATAGGTAAAGAACTGAAATATTATTTTGTTTATCTTAAATGTTTAAACAATAAACATTTGTTTAATTATGCTTTGTCGAATTGGTGAATTATAGCCATAGTTCCTGTGGCCTTCTTAAGGATTTGAGGGTTGTTTTGTTCCTATGACTTAGAGCAAAAGTGAGCATTAATAAGTGCCCTTTTGTTTCATTCAAGGTGGTAAACAGATTCTGTAAGTATTACGCACATTACCAACCAAACAAACCAGAGGGGTCCTATGGCCCTGGGAGATACTGCCCTGTGTATCAAGCTAGCTTTCAGTAATTACTGGAAATGCCCCATAAATCACTGTATCCACATTCATTTCCCTCTTCAACTCCAAACTAATGAAAGGAAAGCAGCCCTTTCAAATCTTGGGAAGATGAAGGAATTCTTAGAGATGAATTCAGAAGGCAGAAAAGCTGTGTGGTTGCTACGGTTTCTTCTTATTCAGTAAGGGACAGGTATAGAAGTATGTCTTAAAGCCTGTAAGGTTACAGAGACATGGTTTACATTGTATTTATAAATTATGTGCGTGAACCTGAGATACAGGTATGTGGAACCAAGATAAACTGCTTCATGTTACTTATGTATGAATTGTTAATACTTTATGAGGCAGTGCTTTTGGTAAAAATGTTTGGTTCTGGGGCAGCGCCTGTGGCTCTTTGAGTAGGGTGCCGGCCCCATATACCGAAGGTGGCTGGTTCAAACCCAGCCTCAGCTGAGCTGCAAAACAAAAAAATAGCCGGGCGTTGTGGCAGGCGCTTATAGTCCCAGCTACTTGGGAGGCTGAGGCAAGAGAATCGCCTAAGCCCAGGAGTTGGAGGTTGCTGTGAGCTGTGTGATGCCACGGCACTCTACCGAGGGTGATAAAGTGAGATTCTGTCTCTACCAAAAAAAAAAAAAATGTTTGGTTCTATTTAAATACTGGATAATACTTATATTTTGTTATAACTATTTGAATCTTTTTGAAATTTGAAAATTGTAAAAATACTTATGAATTGAATATTATTCATGTTAATGGAGCTATAACTATTCTTTTTAAAGTTGGATGTGCTGTGCAATGGTGAAATTATGGGGAAGGATCATACTATGGAATTCATCTACATGACAAGATGGCGACTAAGAGGCGAAAACGTAAATTGCTTTTTTATTTACCTATGTGTATAGTTATATGCCATTATGTTATGCAAATTTAACAATATTACTTAAGAACTAAAAAGACTAGCTTGGAGAGAAGAACTGGTTCCTCCTCTTACTGTTTCTCCCAACACTCTATGAAAATCAGTTCCAAGCCCAAGACCAAGGACTATGTTCAATGTGGTTTTGTAATAATTAAAGTGAGATTAAAACCTTATCTAAATATGCTTAGGGCTCTGCTAACCTCAAGACAGATGATGACATATTTTTTAAACTCAATAAATTATTAGAACTTTTAATATATGAAGTTGAAGTGAGGTAGACTTCTCTTCTGCCCTGACTAGTATAATTAATGGTTGAGTATTTATTTTTGGTTGTGATAAATGGCACAGATAGGGTAGAATCCCTTCTAGATGATCTTTCTACAGGTACCTCTTTTACATTGAAAGTATAAAATTGGACCAAAGGGTAAGTGAGTTTGCAGTGTTTTCTGACGCCAGAATTACAATATTGTGCCTTAGGTCCCAGGAAGTGTGGAGAAATTATTCAAAAGAAAAAGCCCAAAACACTCAAAAAGAGAATTTTTACTTTGAACTATATCTTTGATTAGGATTAATTCTAGGTTAAGGCATATCTGAATTATAAGTAACATGGAAATGACTCAGTGCCTGTAGCACAATGAGTGGGGCACTGGCCACATACACCGAAGCTGGCAGATTTGAGCCCAGCCTGGGCCTGCTAAACAACAATGACAGTTGCAACCAAAATAAGAATAATAATAATAACCAGGCATTGTGGCGGGCGCCTGTAGTCCCAGCTACTCAGGAGACTGAGGTAAGAGAATCGCATAAGCCCAAGAGTTTGAGGTTGCTGTGAGCTGTGACATAACGGCACTCTACGGAGGGCAACATAGTGATACGCTGTCTCAAAAAAATAAATAAATAAATAAAATAACACGAAAACGTCAGGGAATTTTTAGGCCCTAGGATTGTAAGGCTGATATACAAGAGTAAGGAATATAGTAGTAACACTGCCAGAAATTCTCTTCATAATCTGAGTATATGAATAAACCATTAAGATTCTGTGGTGTTTATGATATATCATATTCTCTTCTGTATCCTGGATTTTATCACATTATCTCAATAAAATGTAAATTAATTACAAAAAATAACATAAAACTAAAAAATTTAACCTCGCATAGGATAAGTAGTAATGAATTCAGATATAATGGGCTTGCCATGTTACAATAGCTCAAAACGATATGTTGAAAGTAAACATGTATAGAACTATTATAAAACAAACTTAATCACTTTTTGTCCTGTTCAGTGGGTAGACTATTTGGCTTTTTTTCAGAAGTGTCTTGATATGAAGCACCTAACTTTTTATATCAGAATGTGTTTTCCATTTAAGTCCCACTTAGATGATACCTTCTTTCTGAGGGTGGATGAGCCACTAGCAGAAAGAACTCAAGGGCAGGAGGAAATGTTTATATACTAGTACCAAGTCACCATTAGTTGTGTGCCCTTGAATAACTCATCAGTTAAATCTAATTGTCTTTGAATTTGGTAAATTACAACTTGACTTTCTATGTCATTTTATAGGCTTTTTTTTTTCTTTTCTTTTTCTTTATGTTTTTGAGACAGAGCCTCACTTCGTTGCCCTCAGTAGAGTGCTGTGGTGTCATAGCTCACAGTAACCTCAAATTTGGGGGCCAAGTGATCCCATTGTCTCAGCCTCCCGAGTAGCTAGGACTATAGGCACGTGCTACGATGCCTAGCTATTTTTAGAGACAGGGTCCTGCTCTTGCTCAGGCTGGTCTCGCTGAGTTCAAGCAATCCACTTGCCTTGGCCTCCGAAAGTGCTAAGATTACAGGCATGAGATACCATGCCTGGCCTCATTTTATTGTTTTTTGAAAGGTTATTCTTGTGTCACTTTCATTTTAATCCTTACAACCAAGATGGTCCTGGTACCAGGTACAGATTACAGAAATAGTAAATTCTTCTTACCCATCACGATCAATGAGTAAATATAAATTACACAAATTGTTAATATTTAGTGAATATAATTTTAGTTTTCTTTGTTAGTTCAGTGGACACTCAGTGTGTCTCAGTGCTTCAGATCATGTCGAGGTTCACCTTACATGAGAGAAATGTCGGTGGCCACCCACTGCATGACCTCTGCTCACCAGCACTCACTGACCTTCACAAGATCCCCTCCCACAGCGGCTCACACTGCCTGTCATTTTAATGTGTGAAATACACATTTTAATGTGTATTAAAATATGAAGTGCCTTCTTGTTTTCCAGAATATTTCCTACTATCTGACATATGCCTCTTGTTTGTCTCCCAAGTAAAATGTAATCTGAGGTCAGGGATATTTGTCTGCTCACCTCGGAATCTCCAGCACTTAGAGCAGTGCCCAGCATATACTTGATATTTCTTTCTTAGAAGGTCATAGTTAGTTATGCAAAATATATCCTAAAAGTAATTTTCACTTATTTGAGTCTCAGTTTTGTATTTGTTTTCTGTTAAACGAATTTTAAACTTTTGCTTAGGTTCCAATTAAATGATAATTTTACTAGATGAATTCTGCCAGTTGGAGTGACATGGACAAATGCAGCGGTCGTTTCTCGACGGGGCCCACTAGCTCGTTGGCTGCACTCGTGTCTCTCCACACCTCTCTCCCTGTCGGCAGATGCCAGGATGTCCGGAAAGCTCTTGTCCCTCCATCTGCTGGCTAAGTGTCTCTGCCACAGGCTCGGTCAGCGTGTTTCCTAAACTAATGATCACTAAGTGGTTCTTTTATGTGCCTCTGGTGCTTTTTTATATTAAAAATTTTAATCTACCTGGGATTGATTTTGTTTACACACACAAGGTTAAGACAAATTTTTTCTAATCTTTTTTAACCAGAAATTAATTTGTTGAATAATCTATACTTTACCTCACTGTTTAAAATGTCAGCCTTTTCATTTAGTATGAAAAATAGGATTAACTATGGCCGGGCACGTTGTGGACAGCCCCCATACCCAGATACCTGTATGCGTGCATACTCACGCACATACACATACGTGTGCGTGCGCTTCTGGACGCTGTATTTTCTTCTGAGCAGGTGTTATTCTGTACCAGTATTACACTGTACATAGTTTACCTTTTATAAAAATATGACCATATAACACCCCTGTCTAAATCCTTCAGTTGTCCATTTTCTTTGGGGTAAGTTTGGAAAAAGTCCAAACATATCTTAGAAGGCAATTAGTTGGGGACTTCTAGGTTGCTTTATGATACGTATGAGTACCTGTCAAGGTGAAATCTCCTATTCATTTTTTTTTAATTGTGTTGGCTACTTTTACCCATTTCTTCTCTTGACTAGCATTGTATTAGATTTCTATATTGATTTGGCTGAAGTTGACATGTTTGCAGTTTTTAATTCTATTCTATGCTGTGGGATGTCGCCTCATGTGTTCCATACTCCTCATCTATCTCTGATAAATCTGTAGTTTTCTTCCCTTTTCATATTGGATCCTACCCTCTGCCCATAATATTTTGCCTCAGACAAGGTTATTGCATATTCCAGTCATCCCTTTTCCTTGTCGTATTTCTAGGATCCTAGGAAGAATCTCAGGGAATTGATTTTGCCTCCATTTCTCAAGAACAATGGGGTGTTTCCCTGCACCGTATAGATTCTGTGCCACTGCTTCCTTTTATCCTGGGAAGTTCCACTTCAGGCTGAGCCTGTTTTCTATAGTCCCTGCTCTTCTTATATCCTTATCTCTGGTATGGTGCATTTCTGAACTATTTTTATCTTTAGGAATCAAAACAAACACCTGGTCAGACTTACCTAGCATAAATTTTTGAGTTCATGACAGTATTGCCCGCCTCGAGATTCTATACTCAAAGTTGGTGTTAATCTTTTGCTTATTAGTGGGGAAAAAAGTACCATAAAAAAAGCTATTGCTTCTCAAAATCTAACACAAATGCATATCATCTGGGATCTTGGTAAAATGCAGATTCTGACTTAGTAGATCTGGAGTTGGGCCCCAAATAACTGCATTTCTGTCAAACTCCCAAGAGATGCCAACGCATCTGATCTTTAGATCAGCCAATGAATAATAGAGTTTTAGGAAATGTGACTAACATTTCCATATCTATATGTTGATGGTGTGGAATTACACAGTCAAATCTCAGTTTGGAAGGGACTCAGTCACCTAATCTGATCATCCATGTAATACTACATACATGGATTCTCTTTATACGTTCAGTAATCATGCCAGTGATCATCACATTTTTTGAAACATAGAATCATATGTCTTGTTCTACAGCCTTTCTTTCTTGATAGTATGTCTGAAAGAGAACCAGTAAACTTGAAAATAATTCTTTTTAACACATTGATGGTATTCCTGTGGTGGACATTTAGATTTTTTTCAAACTTTTTAACATTACAAGCAATGCTATATATATATTCCAATACATGTATCTTTTTGCACCTGTTACAAACATATCTACTGGCTAGAGTCCCAGAAGTAAATTTATAACGGATTATACATGTTTTCAGGTTTTGATAGGTAATAAATTCTTTAATGTTTCAGTAATTGACAATCATACCAATAATACACGAGAGTGCCCACTTTCTGACATCCTCGCCAGCACTGCATGTTACCAGTTTTATATCTCTTAAGGGAATATTTTTTCATGTTCATTGCCTTTTTTTCCTATTAAAATGCTTGTCTTTTCATATTTACTAGTAGGAACTCTATGTATTCTGAATGTAAATTTTATTATATGTTGCAGCTATTTTTTTTCCAGTTGTGTCCTGCTTCCTAATTTTGCCTCAGATTTTTGATTCTTAAAATTTGGGCAACAATCTTTACGTTAGAAAGTTTAGTAACAATTAATGAAATATTATTTACTAAAGTTCTTAAAGTGCCTGACATAATAAACCTTATTTTATTACTTCCTTATGTATTAACTTTCATTCTGATCATTGTCTCCTCTTTCACCTACTTATCTCTACCCTTGAGGGTTTGCTGTCTTCAGCCTCAGCTCTTCATTGTGGACTTGTATTCTTCCTGCTCACTTTTTCAGGTTTAGTTGAGTGCCCACTCTCAGTCTAGCACCCTGTTCCCAGATCATCCTGCTTAGTTTTGTCTCTTCCCACAGCCTGTCCCAGTCCAGCACCTAAAGTCACTGCACCCAGCTTGTCTTCCTTTGCTCTGTTTGCGTCATGAGGCAATTTTAGAAAAAGCAAACATACCTACTTGACTGATAGCAAAGAGATTAATAGGAAATAAGAAGAATCTCTTAATGAAATTTCATCTTTCCTCTTTACTCTTATTGAATGCCATTTGGGACTTGCATCGTTAGCAAAGCGTGATGTGGACCAGAGCTGGGGGACTCTACAGAGAGAAAGGAGGTTGCAAAGGCTAACTGTGGTGGGAGGTCCTCAGAGTGTGCTGATGGGTGCTGTGCCCCAGATGAGGGACTAACTGCCAAAGAGAAAATGGCCACAGTCTTTTGGGAAAATAGAAAGTTTCTGAAATTGTATTTAAAAGGCAACAAACATGTTTGTGTTAATCAATTATTTACTTAAATAATATTTCACAGTATGTCTTTAAAAACTTGCTCTGGGATGTTAGAATCATCCTGGTTAATTTATACCTCACGTTTTTAAATACTTGATTTCTTTTCCATTTTGAATAATATACAATTTTGAATTCATATACTGAAAACTTTCACATATATAGTTTGTTTTTATAGTTCCATTACAATTAAAATTGCATTTATATTTAATGTATTTAACATACTATTAAAAATTAAGATTTGGGAATGACTTTTTTATTGTGAATGGTAACACCTGTTTGAGGTAGTGGGTTTATAAATGAATCTAGTCAATAACTATTAACATGTGTTCACTCACTAATTTACTCATGAACATTTATTGAGTGGCTGCTGTGTGCCAGTTCTAGGCCTTAGATATTAAGATTGAAAATATGAATAAAATATAGGTTCAAGGAGCTTACGGTATAATGCTATTAAACCAGTCACGGAGGCTAAAAATCAAATCTGTACAATATAAAGAACCTAATAAACAACCGAAAACAGACTCCTTACAGGTTGAGCAGAGTCCCATGCCCCCCTCATAGCACCCCAGTATTATTTCCAGGGGTAGATGAAAGGGGGTCTGAGAGAGCTCGATCATAGGAAGGGATGGAAGAAGGAGAGTACTCCTCTTTCTTCAAGAAATGAGGGTTTTTCCAGGAATTAGTATCTGGTAAGGATATGGAAAGGGAGGGTAGGTCACCACTTTGGAGTTTTCAGAATATTAAACAGAACTCTTATCTAGATACTAAAATTACTCAAGCTAAATTTAACCAGTCACTAAGTCTTTAAAATCTTTTTTTTTTTTTTTTCCAAAACAACTGCCATATTCTTGGAAAGTGTTCATTTAAAATTAACATGTTGACTCTTATGTTTGACATTAAAATATTTTAAATCAGTTTTAAATATGTATCCAGTTGTGGATGCCTCTTATCTGATGAGTTCATCTCCTCCGCAGTTTCGGTGTCTGAACTGCTCAGCTTCGCAAGTCTGCTCTCAGGATGGCCCTTTGTATCAGGTAAGAGGCACTCACGACTGTACATATGACCACCGCAGTGCCACGACGGTGATCGCTGTCATCCCAAACACAAGTTTCTAAGAATTTAACTTTGTAAAACTAATAGTTATTTGAGCTACAGAAACATGTCTTTTCACCTTACATCCCCCAAAGTTTCCCATTATTTAGCTTTTCTGACTTATCTAATTTTACTGAATTTAAAATGAAACTGTAAATGTTAAGGCCATTATTCATGAGTTAGGAATTTTGTTTTTCCTGAGGCACTATGTTCCCTTGGTAGAGCGCTGTGTCATCGCAACTCACAGCAACCTCAAACTCTTGGGCTTAAGCAATTCTCTTGCCTCAGACTCCCAAGTAGCTGGGACTACAGGTGCCCACCACAACACCCAGCTATTTATTTTATTATTATTATTTTTTTTTTTTGCAGTTGTTTAGTTGGCCTGGAGTAGGTTTAAACCCGCCGCCCTCAGTGTATATGACTGGCATTGTAACCACTGTGTACGGGCACCGAGCCCTTTGATTTTTTTTTTTTTTTTTTGAGACAGAGTCTCACTATGTCACCTTCAGTAGAGTGCTTTGACATCACAGCTCACAGCAACCTCCAACTCCTGAGCTTAAGCAATTCTCTTGCCTCAGCCTCCTGAGCAACTGGGACTACAGGCACCCACCGCAACACCTGGCTATTTATTGTTGTAGTTGCCACTGCCATTTTAGCTGGCTGGGGCGAGGTTCAAACCTGCCACCCTCCATATATGGGGCCAGTGCCGTACCCGCTGAGCCACAGGCACCGCCCTGAGTTAGGAATTTTTTATAATTGTTAGCTTGGGCCCTTAAGAAATTTCTGCCCCATGTTGGATTGGGATGTTTCCATCTTTGTGTAAGTGCAATTTTTTTTTAATGATTCATTCATCCACAAGTATAATATAAAATGCCAAATTAGGTGAATCTGAATAACAACAACAGATAATTCTGAGTTTGGTTACCAGACCCTGACTTAAGTAGTTTACTTGGATTCTTCTTAATAATGAAATGATAGTGAGCTAATTTAATAATGTGCTGAGACAACTTGAACATGTATATGAGAAAAGTTTATCTAATAAAAATACATTTTAAAAATTTGAGAAATAGAATACAGACTAAAGTATAGTAAGGGTTATTGTCAGGTACGGAGATAATTGATGATCAACTTTAATCCTGTGAATTAATCATAGCATTTCTTTCTTTTATTCAGTAATTAAGGCAGTCTTCATCCTTATTTCCTTAGATCCAAGAAGGGAGAATTGTAATTATATAACAAACTTAACAAGCAGACTTACCTCCAGTATTACTATTTTGGGCTGGACCAAATGAATCACCTCAAATCAGTGGTTGAAAATGGTTACCAAACAGTTTATTTAGAGTTTCCTTCAGTCTTTTTGTCAGTGCTATGATGTGGGGATCCCGTGCCCTCATTAACGTGTGTACTTTTTGATACACAATTTATAAGTCATAGTTTTTCAGCAATGGGAAAAAAAGTCCATTTATAAAGACCAAAATTGTAGGAAGAGAAATATCAGTCTTTTGTTTACATTATGCAGATAAGGGTGAGGGGTGAATAAATAATTTAACCAAGCTGGTAAAATTTGTATATATCTGAAATGTGTGGCTATTTCAGCTGCTTCAGCCTCAGAGCTGATTTTGGAATGATGAATCGTAATGACTCCTGCCTGGGGCGGCAGTAACCCATACATACGTGGCTGTCTGCTCTTGCTCTTGGTATTGATGTCTGTGTGTTTCCTTAGAAATGACAGTGTCCTTCAACCATGACCCAGAGTATTAGAGAACAATTGGAATAAGATCAGATTTCCAAATCCACATAACTTTCATTTTCTTTCTTCAGGACTTCTTTAATGGATGGAACTTAGAGTTAATAGGATGCCACCTTAACTTCTTATTTATTTATTTGCCAATTTAACTTCCTCAAAGGATACCTAAAGGGTTTTCTGGTCACATTCTCTCAAATTTTCAAGGAATGGATCATTCCCATGCTAGACATATTGTTTCAAATTATTGAAAAAGATGGAATTCATTTCACGAAGGTACCATAAACATAGTAGCTGACAGAAAACTCAAAATAAGACAACTAATACCATCTCTTATTTTGAATGTAAATACAAAACTGATAAATAATGTATTACAAGAAGCAAAAAACAAAACCTAATAGTACTTTTATCAAAAATGGCTTAATAGTGTGGGGGATATTTTAAAAATATGTATTATAAACATTTTATATACACACAATGTCAAAAATCATGAGTAGATGCTGAAAAGGTGTTTGACAAAACTCAATGTTAAATCCTATCAGCTTATTCTGAAATTTTTTGAACAACAACCAGAACAAGGAAATTACACAAAGGAATGTCCTTTGCCTTTACCTAGATTCCCGATTAACATTTTGCTATATTTTCTGCCTCCTCTTGCCCTCCCTTCCTCATCCCGTCTTCTTCCCTTATTAGTCGCCTCTCTCTCCCTACCTCACCCCGTGTGTGTGTGTGTGTGTGTGTGTGTGTGTGTGTGTGTGTATTTTTTTTAATTATTAGAAACATTTGAACACAAATTGCATGTATCAGCATAGTTGGCTGCTAAATACTTCAGGATATGTTTTCTAATAACAAAAAACCTTCTCATCTATATCCAGAATTCTACTTTGTGCATAAGAAATTTAAATAGTTTATAAAATATTATAGAGATACAGGTTCTCCCACAATTAAATTAAGTCAAATGTAATTCCAATAACACTTTAACCAGATTCTGGTGTAACTTGGCCAGTCATTAGAATCAGTCATTCTCAAGTTCATCAGGAACTATAAATAGGTGCTTCTGCTCATCACATGTTTAAAAAGATTAATGACCAGGAATGTGTACTGCCACATGCTAAAGTGTATTGTAACGCTGAAGTAATTAAAATAGGGTACTGTGTTAAACATAGGCTGTAAATTAAGAAGTATAGCTTAGGAACAAGCTAATATATATGAGTCTATAAAAAGTATTTCAAAACAATGGAGAAAAAAGATTCGTTTAACAAATGTCTATTGAGCATTTAGTATGTGTTGGGCACTCTTCTAGCCCTTGGGGATATAGAAATAAAAGTGAACAGAAATCTTCTCTCTCATGAAACTTACATTTAAATGGCAGTAGCAGCAAAAAATAGACAAGTAAAATTCTATAGTGTTGTAGATAAATAGTTAAAGGAAGGCCTCTTTGAGGTGATGATTGTCAATCAAACGAAAGAGAAGTTATATTGTGAATTTCTGGCATGGAGCACTGAAGGCTAGGGGAACACACTGCAAAGGCCCTGAGAAGTGATGGTGTCTAGTAGTTTGAGAACTGTAAGGAGGCCAGTGGGCTGGAGCTGGGACGTTACAGGAGCAGACGGTTGATCACAGTGCGTTTGGACATGGAATGTTCCGGTGAGTGTAGATCTAGGAGGGCTTGGTTTAGTTGTTGAACTGAGGTTATTGGGGAGGGGGTATTCAGTCAATACCTCACAGATACACAGATCAATGCAAGTTTCTGCTGGCTTAAGGCAGTAAATATTTTAAATAATACCACAAAAGATCAAAAAGAAAATAATAATTCAATAACTGATCTCAGAGTAGGGTTGGCCTTTTCATATGGTACCTAAAACAATCAAGTTGACTGTTCATATTGAAAAGCACATGGCAAAAATATCATAACTAAGGAAATATTTGCAATACACAATAGAGAAAAGTTTAATGTTCTTAATACATAAAAGATTCATACAGATCTGTTAAGGAAAAACCCAGCTTTCAATAGACAAATGAGCAAAGGGTATGATTAGGAAAAATACAAAAGAAGGAAACACAGTTGGCTAATAAGCATATAAAAATGAGTAACTTCTTTAAAGTGAAGAAATGAAAAAATCCCTACCATTTTGTGCTTATTAAATTGCTAAATTAAGAAGTAAAAAGATGGTTCCCATTATTGATGAGAGTATGGAGGAATGGGCACTCAAATTTCTTTTGGAAATGTAAAATAGAATGACTTTCTTAAAGAATACCAGTATACTAGTATTTATCAAAAATCCTTTTCAAAGGTGTATGCTGGGCCGGGCGTGGTGGCTCATGCCTGTAATCCTAGCACTTTGAGAGGCCGAGGTGGGTGGATTGCCTGAGCTCACAGGTTCAAGACCAGACTAAGCAAGAGCAAGACCCCATCTCTAAAAATAGCAGGCAAATTGTGGCAGGCACCTGTAGTCCTAACTACTCGGGAGTCTGAGGCAAGAGAATCACTTGAGCCCAGGGTGAGCTACAATGCCAGGGCACTGTACCAATGGCAAGACTCTGTCTCAAAAACAAGAAAAAAAAAAAAGTGTATGCTATTTTGAACCAGCAGTTTCACTTTTAGAAATCAATACTGGAGGGGAAACAGATTATTGGATCAACATTAATGTATAACTGGCAAAAAAGAAAAAGGGTAAATTCAAAATGTACAGCAAAAGGAGATTTATTGATAACTTACAGTTTATTTCTATAATAGCATAATATACCTCTATTAAAAATTACTTGGTGGTACATTCCTGTAGTTTCAACTACTCAGGAGGCTGAGGTGGCAGGATTATTTGAGCCCAGAAGTTTAAGACCAGCCTGGACAGCGTAACAAAACCCTGTCTTTAAAAGAAAAAAAAAAAGCAATTAAAGAAATAAAACATTGTCAAAACTGTTCATCTGCGCTCCAAGTTAAAATCTGCCTATGAAACTATTTTACTTATCACGTAGGACTACATAAATGATTTAGAAATATGTTTCTAAATGGACAAAATTTTTAAATGGCACAAACAGTACATTTAGCATGATTTAACCTTTGAAAAAAACCAATGTAGATAAAATAACTCAAAAAGCACACACTAAAATTATTGTGGTAGTTAACTTTAGATAGTAGGATTTAAATAATTTTTCATCTTTTTCTTGGTGTTTTTCTACATCTTCCAAATCTATAGTAAAAAGTTACTTTTATGATTTAAAAAAACATTCAGGAAAAAAATTACATCAAGCAAAGGCCGTTTCACCATTTTCTAAAATTATCACATTTGAATTATATTCTTTCATAGCGTCCTTTATTTTTATTCCATAACGAGATTTGAGGACTAGAAACACTGAAGTTGAGTCCATTCACTGAGAGGTGAAGGTAGACCATATTTCATTACAGTGAGCGCAGTGCCATTTTACTTCAGAAAGGAAATCAAAACACAAATATAGCTTGTAAAATAGATCTTTACAATTGTCAGTGTTGTGGCACATTTCAATAAAATTATTAAACTTTGTATTTTCTTGTACAGCAAACACCAATGGTTATTTGGAAGGGAAAACTAAACTATTTGTAGCCAAAAACCTCCATCAGGCTGTTTCACTCTGTACCTTCAACCCTAGTAGAACTGGTGCTGGATACATCTGCATATGATTCATATATTCTAAATGAGTGACTTAATTATTTGCAGAACGTGTGCAAGTTCAGCAGAATCAGGAATGAAAAGCAAATCTAGAAAGTTTCTTACAGTGTGAAGGCGAGCTGCAGGTTGAGTGAGGTAGAATGGAAGTCAGTGAACACATCCAGGGTGTCTGTGGTAGTGATCTCAACGTCTGGCTGGGCTACAGAAACATCCGGAGAGTGTGGTGAAACACAGATTATCTGATTGAGAGGGGACTGAATAAAGTTTAAAATAAAAACAAAAACCAAAGTAGGACCAAGGTTTTCCACCATAGAAAACCTGAGAGATTGATTCTCTGAGGCCGTTCCTCCAGCCCTCAGACAGCTGGAGGAGGCATCTGCCGTCCTGGTCCTGCCCCAGCTGGGAGAGCGAGGCCCCCAGTTCCTCCCGTCTGGTCCTACCCTGAGCTGAATGGTAGAAGAGATTCTGATGTTGAGTCTCCTCAGTTGTAGCATAGTTGTGATAAGCACTGAAATGGTCATTTTCAGGGTTGTGGAATCTTATTCTGTAATTTTTCATCTGTATGAAAGAATTCAAAAGTCTCTTCACTGCATTTTTGTGTCCACCTACACTAAGATGGAGAAACATTAGTCAGTGGCCATGCCAGCCCTTTCTTGAGTCCATAAAAGCAGCTCCTCAAATTTTGTTTTAAAAGGGAAAATGCGCAGCTTTAAGAAAAGGAAAACCAGTTGTTCTCAGACTCTTTCTGACGTTGTGATGCTCTGGCTCTATCTACTATGGTAAAATTGAGGGTGAAAACAGATGCACAGTCAGCGTGGCTTATGTCTTTGTCAGAAGCAGCAGTTTCCTCTCTAAAACTGTACGGTGGCCTGGGTGTGACACTTTGCTCGAGCAACATGAACATAGGAACTTTATGTAATAGTCAAGTACAAGTATTTAATGTATCAACTGACTATTAAAAAGGGGCAGCACCCTAAAGGTTTCATGTAATAACTACTTGTTTCTCAATATTTGTAAAGAACTATTAAAATAAATTTTGAATATTAAAAAGAAAAAAAATCATCCAACTTGTAAGAAACGTGATTTGTGAACACTACTCCAGTCTGCTGAATTCCCAGCGGGGGTCTCCTGTTGAATGTGTGACTTAGTGAGCCCCTGCTCACAGAGGCACTGGTTCAGTCCAGCCTGCAGCCTGCCTTGTCGAGCATCACAGGGCTCCCAGTTGAGTGCCTGTAAGCAGGGCATGGAACTTCCAGTTCCCCACAGGGAGCTTCCTGTCCCTGAGTGTCGCACAGCCACTGGTCACGTACAAGACTGGCGTGATGTCTCTAGGCCTTTGAACTTCTTTTGCATGTTACTGAAAATTTGATTCTAGAAAAATAATGGCAATAGAAAGAAATAGTTTTAATGATAATATAAATTTTAACTGTTAAAATTATCCTGGTATTATCACTGGTAGCAGAAAATATTGTAAATTATAATCCCAAATTCTTACAGTCTTTTGTATATAAACTGGTGTTGTTTTTATGCAAACATTCCTATTCATCGTCTGTCTTTATTTTATAGTCATACCCTATGGTATTGCAGTATCGACCAAGAATTGATTTCGGTTAGACCAAGGGGCCCAAATCTCAGAGATGAATCCTGCACTGTTTACTCGCCAACAGATTGCACAGTTAACGGTGTGTGGACTAGAGGGACACAACCAGACTTTCAGCATGCAAATAAGGCCATTGTCTATCTCTAAATTGTCAAATTACATTCATGTTGTTTCTATTAAGAGCAAACCAAGTGCCATTCTGCTACTGAACCGTCTGCATAGGGTGTTTGTGTTGTCTCACAGTGTGTAAGTCCCAGCTGAAATCGGTGTGCAGCCGTGATTCAGCCTTCTGAATATTTTGCTTGCCTGTTCCAAGATTGTTCTAATGTTTAATTACACTAGTTAAAATGGCTCAATCTTTGTGGTGTTGCAATTTTCACATACTTAGTATTTTATTAATTCTTGTTTAAATAGAGTACTGTACAAGAAACTAATAATTATATCTTGAAATTATTTTGTATGGAAATATATTTAGAAAAGTGGTTTTGGAGCCACTGTCCTGTTCTTGATAAGCTTTTTGTGTAAAAAATAGTTCATTTTTGAGTGTGCAGGTCTGTTTGCAAAGAATTTCAATTATTCTTTAACATTAGAGCACATCACAATTGTAGACATTCTAAACATCTGTCTGTGTAGTCTACTAATTGCACAAGGAAGGCATGTTAGCCCTCCAGATTGAAAATGTATGTGACTTTTTTGGAGAACTGAAGTTAGATTCACAACCATTCGAAATGTTGGCAGCTGATCACCTTTACTTCTAATGAAATTAATGTGTAAGTAAGGTTAATCTTCTTTCATAATGCCTTATGACAAGTGGGTGCTGCTTCATGAACCTTCATTGTATAGCCCATTTCATGTCTGTATCTTTACATTGCTGCTCTCATTTAATGAGCATTGTTTCTCTTTTTAAGTTGGCCTTAGTATATGTTATTGTGGCATGCAGAGGGTTATTAGTTTAAATACTAGGAATTTTAGAGCACATAACATTAGCTATTTTATGGATTTCAAAAGTCTCAAAACAGTTATAGATTAAAACTGTTACCTTTTACATTTCCAAACTGTATGCATAAAATAGAATAAATGCAATGTAGAAGATAAATATGTTAACCAAAATTAATGGTTTAAGGGTATTTTATTTTAGATCCTGTAGTAATCAGGGGGAAATAGGATTATCATTTTATATGTGAGTTCATTGGAGTCAGATCTATGATACTGTCTTGTGTTTTGCATTTTAAGTCTTCCATTCATTTTGGAGTTAGTCTGCAAGTCAAAAGAAAGTCTTGTCACCTTAAATTATATTAAAAACTTGGTTTTAAATCTTTCAAAATTTAGAGTTATTTTCAAAAAATTCTTTAGAATTAATGTATTAATTGCTTTGAAACAAACAAGTTAACCTCTTAAACTATGGAAAAATATGTGTTTCAGAAATCTAACATGAGCACAATCTGTGTGTGGTACACATAGTTTTTATAATGTCTATGTGGTAAATGTGATACATTTTCCAGCAAAATGTATCACAGATTAATGCCTTCTGAATTTCAAAATGCTTCTCAGAAATAAAACATTGTACAACTCTAAGAATCATACAAAATACAGCTAAATCTTGATACATTTCACATTATAAAGCAAAAACTTCATAAGTATCTTTTCCTTACATCTTTTTTTCAAGTCAAAATATCTATTAAACTTTTCAGTTGTTCTGACTTTTGTGAAAAGGTTATGGCAATACTTTAACTTCGTTTTGTTAGGTTGTGTTTGTTCTTGGGAGGGCTCACAAGTAAAATTTAAAGGCAGATTTTCATTATCTCTATATAAAAGGTTGAAAAAGACTGTTACACTCAACCAGAAAACTAAATTTGGATCTAGCTATAGCTATGCTGCAAAATCCAGTTCCCAGATATGTTTGAGAACTTTTAAATATCATAAGTTTGTCACATACAGGTCAGTGATACAGCGTTTTACACATGGAAGTTAATATTAAATAACTCAATCAACTTAGAGCACATTTTTAAAACCACAAATGAGACTTGGATGTTTGGTTCTCTGGCCATAAATTTTATCTACAAATTCATTTTTTAATTTGGCTCATTGATCATATGTGTTAATAATTTGACTATTTTCCCAGGAAATATATAGGAAGCAATTACGGAACTGAGACTAGTTTTATATAAAATTCCTTTATCCGCTATTAATGTATTAACATTTTCATTGAAATGCAATGGAATATGTGCCAAAACATGCAAAAACCTCCTCAATTGTCATTTGGGGAAATGTCCACGTTTTCTGATGGACTTGAGTAAATAGGTGTTCTTACTACTAGAACCACAGACTTCTTCAACCAACTTGTTGTGGTACGTTCAGCTGAGACTTTCTGAGTGTGGGATTTCTTTCACATCTTGCTATACGCTATATCCCCAGCTAAGTCGGGTTGTAGTATTTGCTAGAAACCAGGTACAGAAACTTTTGTGGTTAGCGCTGTAAGTTTAGGGTGTTCATAAAAGACTGTTTAAATAACCTATAGGAATAATCATCTGAATCCATAAAAGCAGAGGAAAAAAATCTAAATGTTTTTCTTCAATCTGTTGTTTCTTAAGCAATAAACTGAAAGAAATTTACTTCCATAAAAGGTTTTATTATGTTTTATCTAGATTAGAAATCATAGATATGAAAGGGTCCAGGAACCTTGGATATAAAGAATGCCTGTGGTTTATAAACATTTATTGAAGTAACCACATCCATTAATAGAGAAACCAAAAGGTACCCTTTTCTCTAGATTAACAAGATACTTCTAAATATGAAAGATAAACTAAAAGGCTCATTGATGAGGTAATATTCAGTCTAGGGTGTGGGTAACTTGGGTAATGTCTCTTAGCTACTGTCAGAAAAGTACATTATTTCTTTATTCATTGATACTTCTTTTTTCAATCTATCCCATACTAATGTGCCACATTTTATAAATGTAATGATTTTACTCAACTATATTATACATGCAAATGTAATCCAAATTTAAACTGATTCTTTAGGAAAAAAATAAGTGTTATATAATATTATGAACTGTTTAGCTTTATTGAAATATTTAAGAGAAAGTGCCTCATTGCTAAAGTGCATTTCTGTTTTAGATTTACTGCATAAAGTTTGAGTTATCTGTACCTGTCTCTTATGAATGGTTTCGTATCTAAATGGGCTCTTGTAAATTAGAATAATCCTTTTTTTAAGATTTTCATAAGAATATAGATATCACCAAAGACATTTTACTTAATTAATAACCATGTTGGAGAGACAGTTTTAACAGTTTGAAGGTTAGAAATTTTAGGATTGCAATTTAATTTTATGTAGTTAGGCAATAACCTTGATTAATTTCTGAAATATCACCAAAGAAAGGCTTTAAACTGAATTTTCTTGGTGAGATCAGTCAAATGCAGGTTTTTCTTGCAATGATCAGAGCACACTTTCTTTCAAATACGTTCATTGTTTTCCAGCACCATCTGACAGATTTTAGGAAATTCTCAAAGGTGAGGAAGAGGTAAACATAACAAATAGCCTCCCTCTGGATGAAAGTGAGAGAAATACTGACTTTGAAAAGAAAATTGATTCTTTTAAATTTTAATTTGAGAAGCTTTTTATTTCATGGAGGCAGTATAAACTAAAATGAAGCTTATTTGGCTCCTGAGTTCTTTGTAACATGAGCAATTTTATTAAAGACAGACTTTGGTAAATGTGCTGTTGTGCTTGCCTGTGTAGAAAAGAGTACGTGCTATTGGATTGTAGAAGGAAGTGCTTTTTCTATTTCAGAAACAAAATTTTCATAAGGGCCTGCAGTTCCCTTACACCTCTTACAAAGTAGCTATCGTCTCAGCAATTAGTTTATTGTTATTGGAATTTAGCCATACAGCCAAATTTGGTAAAATGGGGTCATAGAACAAGCTTGTACATCAAGGGGAAGTTCAGTAACCTCCCTGTTTCTTCTTGGGAATGCATACTGTGGGCCAAATTAGGGTAAAGCTCATATTTAAAGTCTTTCTGACAGGTCACTAGACAAATCTCCTGGGGTAGAATAAAACTGGTACACACCCAGAGTGTTTATATGCTCTGTCTGGTTTATCATAAGACTTCCAGCAAGCGAAGCTGTATACCAGTAAGATGTTGGTTGGTTATAGGAACTTAAAAAATGAGTTTGCCATAACTTTAATCTTCTGGATTAGAAACAAAATAAAAATCTTGAAATGTTATTATTTTAAGATGTATAGTACTGTAGTTTGGGGAACAATAAGGAACATGTCTGCTAAATCTGATTTATGAAAAATTGAAAAAAATACACTGAGAGACTCAGAAACCCTTTCAAGGCACAAAATAACAAACTATTCCTGGTTTTACTTGATAAACCTAGGTCAGTAATATTTTGATGAAAAACAGCAGGTTGAAGTTTTATTAAAATGGATTTAAATATACAGTACAGGGTTTCATAGTTTGTTTTTCTTGCACTGATGTTTTTCCAATAATTTCAAAGTGATTCTCTATGTTTAATAGACTTATCACAGATGTTTTTACTTACTTTCATATTTTCAAATAGAATTAAAATGCTTGAGCACTTCCTCTTCAGAAAGTTTTAAAATTAAAAATTTATTTTAGATGCTGATTCAAATGTATCTGTATACTTGTTATGCCCCCTTTTCTATGAAGGGGCATAATCATTCAGAAATGCTTTTTAATTTTAATTGTTTTTAATCTAGAATCAAGTGAAACAGATACATGTCAAATACTGGGTCTAGTTTTCTTCCATTTTATAGAGCTTCATGCAATAAAAAACCAGTCTAATACAAGTGAAGATTAAATGTTCTGGGTAATGCGGAGATAGTAAACAGACTTATTATCCATACAGTCCACTGGAGCAGGAGTTCTACACGTTAAAAGTGTAATGGGATCAGCCTAACATTGTGCGGGGTCAGTTTTCTTTCGCTGTAATTTTTAGAATGGGGGTGGGGGCTTAAGTGTCCTTATGAAGTTGTCCGCGACAAGAGCTGGTGGGGGGAGTACCAGTGTTCTGCTGCTTTCCTGCATCTAAGCAACAACAGAGATCATCGGTTTTTAATAGAGTAGCCCTCACAATAAATAAAATTATCATAGAATATATTGTAAAGTTATGTTGCTAATTTTCCTTTGAAATATAAAATATTTTAAGCTTTTTGTCAAAAGTGGTAACATCTTAATACAAATAAAAACCTTTTTGTGGTTGTAAGATTTAGCTTATAAATCATTCAAATTGAAGTGAAAGAATTACCAGGTCATTGTTAATGACTTAGTCTATTAAGAATATATGTATTTTTGTAAAGGAAAAGCACTTGTAGATATTTAATCAGTACAAGATATGTCTTTTGCAGAAATAAAATGCTGCTTAGAGATTCTCTTTAAATATTTTTTATTTTTGTGCTGAAATGTATTTTCTGTTGATCTATGGAATGTTCTGTACAAAGCTGTATGATTGTAATGTTGGGCTAGATACTTTTTGTTTTTTAAATCTAGACTTAGCCAAGTATATTTGACCATGTTAAAAATATAGTATCTTTGTTATTAAAATTTTGATTGCATAATTTATTGTTGTTTGTCATCTTTGATATATTAGTAGCTATAGAGTACAACCTTCATTAAAAATGTCTCCTTTAAGTACTATTCCTGTAGCTAATTGTCTTGGAATTTGAGTTTTGAGACCACAAACATTTTCCAAAGATTCTTTATCTATTTAGTCTTGAGATGGCATGTTGCCCTGTAAAACAGTCACATACCAATGTAGGGGTGGGGGTGGGGGTCAGTGATGGTTTCTTTTCCCTGATCTTTCCATTGGTTTGCAACTGTTTAGATAATATTTAAGGTGTATATGCACAAATACACTCTGCAAGAATTGTTTCATTAATCAAATTCAGCAAATCTTTTCGAGAGTAATTCAGAACCAAAAGAAAGGCCCAAGTGAATTGAAAGACTTTTTCCTTCAGCCAGTTAGAGAACTTAACCATTCTGCTAATGTCTTCTCTGTATCCTTGCCTCAGGAATTCTAGTTAGGCTAAAATGAGACATTGAAGTCAGGATGGTTGTGATGGTTTCTATCCCTGTCCAGTTGTTATTTTGATCCTAAAGTTTTATCTATGTTAGTGAAACCATGGAGGTAACTAGAAACCCTAGTCCTTCAGTGAGACATGGCAAGTAGCTTTCCTCTGAGTAGAATTTGGCTTCCTTTTGTATTTCAGCTCCACTCTCTTCCAGGCTACTGTAGAAGGGAAAAGAACGTGGAGGATTATGCAAGGGAAGTGATCAAAAATGTAGCACACGCTACTTTAATCTACATGTCATTGGCCAAAATGTGGCCTCACCTAACCCCAAGCCAGCTGGAAGACCTAGTGAAGCCATTTCCCGACAAGAGAAAATAGTTTTGTGACCTAATTAATCTGCCACACCTCCATTTGAGAAAAGAGGTCATGGTCTCCCCAGATCTTAGAAGTGTTTTGTCAACATAGCCACAGCTCTGGTCTTTTCACCTGTTTGGAAGGATATAGAGCAGCAGTTCTCAGCCTGTAGGTCGCGACCCACAGGAACTGTATAAAGGGTCGCAGCATTAGGAAGGCTGCGAACCGCTGACACAGAGAGATCTTACACTCAGGCTAGGCCTGGGAGGCCCAGGAGTCGGCCTCTGCTTTCTATGTGGCTGGGGAAATTGCAAGTGGTATTTTGCTGCAAACCATGTAGAGCCCTGCTTGACACTCCAACCCTTTCCTTAGAATGTGGGGTTCCAGGATACCCATCCTAACAATTAAATGGAGACTCATGCTGAGAAAAGATAAATACACAACAATTACTGTCACTCCTCAACTGAGTCCACCGCCCAGTAAAGACCAATATACCGAGAAAGCAGGAAGAGCAATGGAGAAAGTTTAATATTGCAAGATGGCCAGGCGAGGAGATGACAGTAATTGTTCAAATCCATCTCTCTCAGAATTTGGGGGCTAAGATTTATTTTTTTATGTATTTATTTATTTATTTTTGCAGTTTTTGGCCGGGGCTGCGTTTGAACCCGCCACCTCCGGCATATGGGGCTGGCGCCCTACTCCTTTGAGCCACAGGAGCCACCCCAAGGGGCTAAGATTTTTGAAAGGTGGTTTGGCAAACAAAGGGCTAGGGAACAGGGCCTGCTGATTGGCTAGAATTAAACTCACGGCACTGAGCAAAATTGTCTTGGAAAATAGGAGTTCCCACGTGGGACATCATCATAGAACTTGGCAGAACTTGTTAGACGGATTCCCACCCATGGCCACCCCAAATGCAAAGTCTGGAAGATATCTCAAAGACCAGACTTAGGTTTTACAATAGTGATGTTATTTACAGAAGTGGTTGCTCCTGTCAAGGACACCCGACACATAAGCAGCTATACCAGGAGGGAGGTTAGTGAACAAAAGCTGGTTAACTTTCCGCTATCTCCATACCTTTACAGAAATCAAATTTTTATCACTCCTCCTGCCATATGGCCTTACATTATCTTAATATAGGCAGTTTTACCACTACCAGTTTGAACCAACAAAGCGCTGCTCCTCCTATTGAGAGAGGATACCGGGAAAAAGCAAGGTCTAAGAGAACAGAGGTCTCTTCCCCAGGAGGCCACCAGGACATAGCGGCAAGGTCCTCCCTGTGGTGACTCAGCTCTTAAGAATTTGCAGAAACTTAACTTCCTGGGACTTGGAAATTAACACTTGCTTCCGCTTCGGTAAAAGCCCGTGGTTCTGTAAAAGCTGGGGTCCACTTCTCCAGTTTGATTCAAACTTAATAATAAGAAAGGTACCCATGGGCTGGAACTTTGTGACTAGAGATAAAAAAAAGAAGACAGCCCGTTGGGGAGCCCGGCCATTTTGAGATTCTGGGTTGCCATCACTCCGCTGGCTGGAGTAAAGCCCTTCCTCTTTTAAACACAGTGTTTGGGTGTTCTTTCTCTCCCTTGGGCCTCGTCTTCCTGCAACACTACGAACCATGCTCCTCAGGAATTCTCTGTTCCTCCTCATAAAACAATGTTCCTGCTAGGAGGCCCCATTCTCCGAAGAACCTCTGGTCCTCCTCAGAAGGCCTGCTCCTCCTAACAGGCCTGTTCCTAGTTACATAGGCTGCTCATCCTTACGGAGCTCCACTTATGGAACAAGCCTGCTCTTCCTAGGAAGCCCTGCAGCACCTTTAAAGCCCACTGCCCCACCACCAAGGCCCTGCTGTACAAAGCCCTGCTCCTGACTAATCCCTCAGCCCTGCTCTTCCTACAGATCCTTGCTCACCCTAACAAAGCCTTGTTCCTCCTTAGCATCCCCTGCTCTTCCTTACCAAGGTCTGTCCTCCACACCAAGCCTCACTTCTCCACAGGAAGCACCACTCCCAGAAATCCATCCTCCTCCTTACAAAAACCTCCTGCAAGGCCCCACTGTCCTACAACGTCCTGCTCCTGCAACAAAACCTACTTTTCCGACCAAACTCTTGTTCCTCCTACACAGCCCTGGCTCCTTCCACAAATTCTACTTTATCTTTACAAAGCCCAGCTTATCCTTACAAAGCCCTGCACCACCTACAAGCCTGTTTCTCCTTACTGTCTACCCAAAGGAATATAAAACTGAAGCAAATGTAGGTAGACAGTTTATTTGGACCAAGTTTGTGGACTGCAAACCTGAAGCATAGTGTCTACTTGCCCCGAAAGACACTTAGCAGCAGTTACAAGTGGGTTCTGTTTGGGTATCTGGGGGGGGTTGTTTTGGGGTTCTTTTTGAGACAGAGTCTCAGTCACTCAGTAGCCCTGGGTAGAGCAACCTTGTGTCATTGCTTACAGCAACCTCAAAATCCTGGGCTCAAGAGATCCTCCTGCCTCAGCCTCCTGAGTAGCTGGGACCACAGGCACCCACCATAACGCCCAGGTAGTTTTTCTAGTTTGTAGAGATGGGGGTCTTGCTCTTGCTCGGGCTGGTCTCAATTCTGAAACTCAGCCAATCCACCCACCTTAGCCTCTCACAGGGTGCCAGGATTATAGGCGTGAGCCACCACGCTGGCCTATAAGTGGGTTCTTAAAAGAAAAGAACAGGCAGTTCCAAAATTGTTTGCCAAGAATTTACATTAAAATAACTTAAGCTATTAATTGGCTATATATTGTTCTTTGTCCAATTTCCAAGAACTTGAAGATGAGTGAGGCAACTAGTCAGGAACAAAATGCCTCTAAACCATTTAGCTGTCCTAAGCATGGGTGGAGGGTGGGGAGGTGGGTGCTGAAGTCCCAAGCTCTCTCTGAGCCTAATGAGTTTTGCTATGCTTCACGTAGCTTAGACAGCTCTGAGCTATTTTTCTTTACTCATTACAAAGCCCTCCTCCACTGCACTGCATTACCCTGTTCCTCCTAGAAATCCTCCCTTCCCCTGCAAAGCCCCACTCATCCTTCCAAATTCTTCAAAGCCCCAGTTCTCCTACAAACCCTGCTCCTCCTTACAGAGTCCTGGCTCTCCCTTGCAAAGCTTTACCCTTCCTACAGCCGTGATACTGCCACACGCCCTGTCCCTCATGACTAGTGTCTACTCTTCTCTGCAAAGCCCCACCCATCATACAAAACCGTGTTTCTTATTAAAAGCCTTTTTCTACCTACAAATTCTGGTCTTCCTGCAAAGCCCTGCTCCAGAAAATCCTCTTCTCCTCCTTAGAAATTATGCTCTTCCTGCCAAGCCTTGCTCCACCTTCCAAAAATTTGTTCCTCTTTACCAAGCCTGGTTCTTCCTAAAGAGGCCAATCTATATCCCATCACGTCAAGCAGGCTTAGCCAGTGTCCTCCCTCCTCCAAAGCAGTTAGGGGTCTGCCATCTCAACCACAGCCATTAGGGTTGTTTGTCCTGCCAGATTATGACCTTTGAAAGGATCTTGACTTAGCTGTTGTATCATACAGCCCCCTGACACACACACGCACACGCAGACGCCACACACACACACGCACAGTAGCTCGTGCCAGGAAACAGGGAAAGAAACCAGATTTCAGAAACAGGTGTTGTGGACAACAGTCTTCACTGGTCGGCTGGGGTCACCTGTCTCCCCACTGGCTCCACGTCTGACTTCAGAACGTCCTTGTGGTCAGTGTGAAAAGTGCCAAGATGCCAGGTGAGCATTTCTTCACTTTAAAAATAGACACCCTGATCCTCGGGTCTAAGATCTCAAGATTCGTTCCTTGGGGTTGACGGTGTCAGTCCCCTGAGAAAGCTATGTGCCCTCAGATCCTTTGTGCTGCCTGCTTGGGTGAGCCTGGGGTGATCATTAGTCTGTGGACACGCCTGAAACTGTGGGCCGAGTGGAAGCCCTGGGTCAGAAGGAAGTAGCACCCTAGAAAGGAAGCCAATTCCATGAGGCCCCCACCAAGGGAAATGGGATCTCAGCAGCCAGCTGCTAGATTCTGTGTTTGCACATGCACACTGCACCCCTCCCCACTGCACCCCTCCCCTGCAACACCCTTCCTCTCCACCCCTAGCCTGTAAGTGCTAGGAGGGCAGAATGGGGCCTCCTTTTCTCACCATACCCCCAGATTTATGTATCAACAGAAAATGTTGGGATGGAAGAGTATAGAAGTGAATTCCTCCCACATCAGAGCCTTGGGCTCTGGCTCCACACCAGGCCTCCCAGGAATCCCCATGGTCAGCGCTCACATGATGATGCCCTCCAGGCCCAGCCAGCCTCTCCTCTTCCCTCCCTTCCTTTTCCTCTTCTCCACAGATGAGCTCACTCATGCCCTCAGCATGTCATACTTGGGGGCAGAGTCGGGGCACTCCTGCTGGCTTGCCCGACCCCGCCCCTGCCCCAGGGCCAGCCCCGTTCTCAGGGCCAGGTCAGCTTGCAACCGAAGGGCATGGACTTGGACAGCCGGGGTGGGGAGGCAGAACCTGGGGACAGAACAGTGCAAGCCACCAGCTCTGAGAGAAAGCAGAGTCCAACATTTCTGTCGTCTTTTCTCCCCTTTCTGTATCCGTCTGAGCATCATTATCTTCTACCTCTCCTTAAGTTTTCTCTCTTCTGAATTCCTCTCTACCTTGCATTTTACTTCTCTAGTCCCTCCTGTACTGGTCTCTTCTGTATTCTCAGCCACTTCTAAAAGTCTGCCTTCCTTTTCCCACCTGTTTTTTTCCCCCTTGTCTCTCTTTTTCCCCTCATCTCTGTTTTACTTTCCTTTCTGTAATTTTATGGAAGCCTGTTAAATCTTCTTCTCCTTCTCATTGAGAGAGCAGAGGACAAACACTTGGGAGCCAGTGGGTGCCCAAGAAGATACACCACGTAGGTTATTTGTATGATCACATTGTTTTGATTGATTGAAACAGTCTTGCTCTGTCACCTAGGCCAGAATACAGTGACATCAAACTCCTGGCCTCAAGCAATCCTCCTGCCTCAGCCTCCTGAGAAACTGGGACTACAGGTGTGTGTACCATCCCACCTGCTTGATTTTAAATTTTCTGGAGAGATGGAGTCTCTCTCTGTTGTTCAGGCTGGTCACATCGTTTTGGGCACCCACTGTATACGAGGTACTGTGCAGCGCTCTGTGGACGTGATAAGGAGCCACATTCCACCTTCACACTGATGGAGCGGATAGTGGAGTAGGACCTGGGACCACGAGCAGAGATAGACACGAAACACACACAGTAGCATAAGAGAAAAACTGGTGAAGGTTCTGCAGAGAATAAGTTCCATGAGAAAGAATGAGAGGGCTAGACTCTTCTGAGAAGATGACACTTAAGCTGAAACCTGAAATGTAAGCTGGGGCCAGCCAGGGCCAAGAGCAGGGGGGCATTCTCAAAATAAAGTCATTGCTGTAAGAACTGATGGCAGAAAGCCAGTGTGGCCAGAGGAGGGGGCTGGCAGGACGGTGGTGGGAGAGGACCCGACAGGGATGAGAGGGCCAGGTCAGGTAGATGCTTTCAAGCCATATATAAAAGCTTGTATTTTATTCTGGACTTGAAACAGTGGACTGATGTTGTCTTGTTTACATTTTTACATTGTCTCTCAGGAGCTTGGTGGAGAGTAGATGTTCAGGGGTAGGGCTAGGAAAGGGACGGAAACAGATTAAAGACATGTGCAGTAGTCCAGATAAGAAAACATCGCAAGGGGCCGTTGGCAGCCGCGGTGACACCCACAATGAAAATAAGTGACAATGGAGAAAAGAGGTTTCTCTGCACACCCCGGCCCCAGCGCTGTGTGCCTGCATTCAATGGAACCTAAGTTTTTAGCTGGTGTGGCTAGCTATAGAAGGGAGTGGAGTGGAGAAAGGACTCTGAAAATCCTTCTCCACCAGCCCCAGCCAGGGCTCCGCACAGAAGCAGCTGCCCCACCAGGCACCCATTCAGTTCAGATCAGCTCAGCCTTAGCTGGGCCTGGGATGTGCCCTTCAGAACCACCTGCTCCCTCCCTCCCTGAGATGGTTTCTGCCCACCTTCCCCACAGCCTTTTGCACAACACTGCCCTGCCACAGGCCTTGAGTCCCACAGCCCTGGATTCCAGTTTGGCCCCATGTGGATCAGCTGAAGGTTGGGAACATGATGTACTCTCTCAAGGGTCATGAGATACGAACATAGATGCAACCCTGAGCTAGAGGAACTCATGAGATGTAATTAAAACACCTACATATTTTAACTGTGCCCCTCACAGTCCCCTGTCACTGTGAAAAGTCAGCCATCCTAGGGGTTTGCTCAGCATACTTTAAGATAACGAAACAAAGTCTCAATTCGGAAAGCAGAATGTCCAGTTTACTATTCAACACTTCAATACCCATTCTAAGCAGTTCTCTGCTCCTAGCTAGGGTGATGATCCATCTTCCAGAAAAGGAGGATGATCCGTCTCCTTCCCTCTTACTGATTTTGGGACATGGTGGGGTAGAAGGTGAGCAGCATATGGGAGGGCAGGTCTTAAGCCTGCAGCAAGCAACCCGGGCCTCACGGGTATTTAGAGCTGTCAGCCGTCTCTCTCAGTTCCTTGAAGGGTCCACTCCCTGACCTTTCAATAGCCACCCCGTCACCTCACCATCCACACCTGTGCTGCAGCCCACAGGCCTCTGACTACAGGCATTTGCTCTCACAGGCTGCCACTGTGGGCAGAAGTCCTCATAAATGGCTCCTGGATGACATTCCTATTATCTCATCTGGCCCCCAGGAGTCACGCAGCACCGACCCACTATCAAAGATGAGTCTGTGTTTATCTGTGCAGCACCACTGCTCTCCCCCTCTCTCTGCCCTGAGGCCTCGGGCTGAGGGCTCAGCCACCAGCTCCAGGACAGGTGTCCCCAAACTGCAGTTACAGGTGTCAAACTTTCCTCAGGGTGTCACTGACGCCGTGGTTTCCCCAGGCTGGGGGATGGAGCAGCTCCCTGCAGCCCTCCGCCTGGAGGTGATGTCCACACCCAGCTCACTGCGCAGACAGCCTCTGCCGGAATCCTTCCTCCTTAGTCCCTGGACTTATCTTTCAAAACTGGCTGGGGAGTCCAGCCAACCAGGCAAGCAGAACCCGTGGGCAGTTTAGCAACACTAGGTCTGAGCAGACTTCCTCTCTGCCTTTCGGCTTCCTTCATGGTGATGAAGGGTGCCAGGCTCCCAAGAGAACATGGCCCTCTCTCAGGTCACCTCACCTCACCCAGAGGCAAGCTGACCTACCACCCTTCAGACGTAATTCAGCTCCTGGAGATAAGAGCAGGTGAAGAGAGCCGCCTGTGTCCTGCGTGGCAGTGTCCAGTCCCGGCTGAGACCTTGGTGCTGGCCCAGGCCACACTCTTTCAAAACAGCCACCCCTGAGAGCCAAGGTTTGGACTAAAGAGACAGAAAGTGAGGCCAAGCTGCTGCCCACTCCTGGGTACGCTGTCCAAGTGCAGAGTGACCCTGGACTGGGAACCGGCATTAGGAATTGAAAGGCAGAGAGAGGGCTCTGCTCCCTGGGGTGAGGGCCAGCCGCCTGCACCAGTCCTTTCTACCCATCACCCTCAAACGGCCTTCATTTCTTCAGCTGCCCACGTGGAAGCCCTCGGGGAGCAGCTGCTGAAGGGAGGATGTGTGTTCTGGGAAGTTTTCCCGTTTAGGCTGAAGTGAGATGCAAAGGGCCTGAGCCAGAGTCTCTGATTCCTAAAGATGCCCTCACTGAAGAGCGCCTGGGGGCTGCCACTGGGGGCGGCTGTCACAGGCAGCCCTGGAGTTCTGGGCTGAGCAGTGAGGTGACGGGAAATAAGCAGGATCCAGGGGTTGGACGTGCCATCTGGTTGGGCTTCTCAGGCCACGGGATGTTGTGGGGAGGAGGAGTGAAGGGTAATAGTCTCAGCCCTGGGAATCTGGAGAACGGGGTGTTGCTTGGTTAAAGTCACAAATCCCAAATCATCCCAACGAGAAATCCAGGCACACAGGTCACTTAAATAGCTAGTTTCAGGAGGCCCTGGATCTGTGGACAGGTTGACCCAGTCTCAGTCCTGGGTTCTGGTAAGTCCAAGAAACCAGGGCGCCTGGGCCAATGCTCAGCTTTGACCCCACTTGCCCTAGCAGGGCCGTGAACTCACTCAAGGTCATGGGGGGCAGGGCTGGCCAGGGGAGGAACACCACCATCACCCTCAGGGGAGTCGCCCTGCAGGGCCCAGGGTAAGAACAGAGGATGGCTCTGTGTTCAACTTAAACATAATTCGGCATATGCTATGTGGCCTCCATTTGTACTCTTGCCTCAAGCTCTGCAAATTCAGGGGTGTATTTGCCCAATTGCTCAGTGTTCAGGCTTAGTTAGTCATGATCAATCATTCTTTCATGCCTTCAATAAATCTTTGTTTATTAAGCCCTACTACGTGTTAGCTGCTATGCTAGTGCCAGGCCCTTCAAGGATCTCATTGTCCTTACTTCACCTTCTCTAGCAAAGCTGACATCGTCCCAGTAAAGCTTCATGCTCACTCATGATCTGTAAGTTCCATCCAGACCCACCCTGGCTTTCCTCCACCCCTTATCACTGCCAATTTCTTCCCCTACTGAGGCTCTGCTCATGTTCCCCCACCTCCCACTTTACCCAGGTAACTACACATGACTCTTTGATCTTGGCATAGGCATCATTACCTAATGAATAAACCCTTCCCATCCCAACTCGGGAGACCTTTCTGCAGAGAACACTTTCCTATAAGGGCCTCTACTGGGTCGACCCTCCTTAACACATCACACTAACATCACGCTTGTGGGATTGGATTCATAGCTCTCTCCCAGATTGGGCTGTTGAATTTGACAGTGTCTATTAAATTCACTGCTCAATCTCCAGGGCTCAGCACAGGGTCTGACACAGCAGGCATTCCAGGAATATTTGCTGAATGACTGAATTAAATAAATTCAATGCAAAGTATAAGTAAATTCAATGTATGTCTGATGGCTTGAATGTGACCAACACTTATTGGGTTTCCAAAAAACATGTAGTAGGAGCAAAGGCAAATAGCATCAAATGAGAACCAATGATATGTATCTTCATGGAACTTTAATCAGATAACTTGGAATTTATGGAGAATATGAATTGTAATTGTACAAAGGGATCATACAATTGGAGTCTGTGGTCAGTTATACTCCCAATTCTGTTCTGTTTGCACTCTTTACTAAGAGCTACTTTTCCTTATGTTTTGTTTTCATGACACTTTACTTCTCCTCCTCTTTTCCCTCCTGTGTGTCTTTCAAATGGCTTCACCATCAGAAAAATCAATCTATGATGACGTGTATGCTCTTTGATCCAGACATTCCAGCTGAAGGACTCCAGCTTATAGGAATACCACCATCATTGTGAATAACATACTACAAAAGAATGTTCACAGCAGTATTATTTATAATGGCAAGAAAATGGAAACAATATCAATATCCAGTAGAGGAACAGACTAATATACCTACACTATGACACTATAAAGACTGTAGTAGATCTGTGTTCTGATGGGGCAGGTGCCTCTGATATCTCACAGAGGAGCAAGAGAGCCAATTGCAGTGTTGTGCATACATTATGCTCCCTCCTCCACAGTAAATGGACGAGTATGTGTTTGTAGAAGCACGGTAAAATCTGGAAGAGTGTACATTAAGGGAAAGTGACCGGCATTTCTTGCTTTATACTCCTCAATGTTACCAGAATTTGTGACAAAAATACATTAAATTTCTAGCTTTAAAATGCCCACAATAAAAGTGACATATTTACTTGTTTATTACAGGTCTCTCCTCACTAGGCTGAGAACCACATGTGGGCAAAGACTTACTTAGTCCATTTTTTCTCACTGCCATACCCACTGTGCCTGGGACAAAGTAAGTGCTCAATGCATTTTATTATTTTTTTTTTTGAGACAGAGTCTCAAGCTATCACCCTTGGTAGAGTGCCATGGTGTCACAGCTCACAGCAACCTCAAACTCTTGGGCTTAAGCGATCCTCCTCCCTCAGCCTCCCAAGTACCTGGGACTACAGGCGCCCGCCACAAGGCCCAGCTATTTTTTTGTTGTATTTGTCATTGTTGTTTAGCAGGCCCCAGGCTGGGTTCAAACCCACCAGCCTGGGTGTATGTGGCCAGCGCCCATTCAGCTATGGGTGCTGAGCAGACAACTCTATTTTTAAAAAAGAAAATTCCATTTTTAGGAAATCTGTTTTTCACATCCTCCTCTCCAACCCCTGCATGACTTTATCAATGAATGGCCTAGGTCCTGGGGAAGCTGAAATTCTCTACCTCTTTCTGGTGGGCTCTGAATGAAGATGACCTCTTCCCCACATCACTAGTTCTCAGGACAATGGATTGGAAATGCACAAGGCCTCCCACATACAAATATGAAAAAGCTTGACAAACTCATAGCTTTTAGGTGATAAAGCTTCGAGTAACAAAGAATGTTTTAAAAAAGAAGCCTTGATGATGGTTTAAATTTCATCCATTTGAAAAATAAGAGCTAGAAAAGAATATATAAAGTAACGAACGAAGACCAAAGCATGTACTGTCAGCCCAGCAATTGAGAGATCACAACTGCTTAACCACCAGATAATTCAATCTATTTAGAAGAGTTCAACAAAACCACAAAAATATAATAGATTATGGCTCAGGAAAAGATCTGCAAAACTACGCGCTAAATTATATTCTGTGGTTATAGTTTCTTTTTAACTTTCCCTTTGCTTTCTTGCTGAACCAACAGAGCAGCAGCACAGAGAATGCGCGTGCTATCGAGGTTACACGGGATAGCTTGTCTTTTTTTCAAGGAACCGATCCTAAAACCTGGCGTCCAAACCTGTCAAGTCAAAGGACCCCAAGAAATGGGTCCTCACATTTTGGGAAAACAAGAAAGAGAAAGGAGGAGCATGCCAGTCCTTGTCAGCTGGACCAGATGGTTCTGGGTTTGGGGATCCTCATTTCTGGCATGTTACAATTACATAACCTATTACTTCTGCGCATTTCCTTTACTGCGTCAACACACTACTAGAAGGGTAGCATGTCTGGCCAACCAGAAAGATACTCAAAGAAAGAATGCAAGCACACTTGACCTCTATGTAGAGCCATGGACAAATATAATTTGCTAATTTAACTGCTAGAGTCTAATGGGAATAAAATGCAAACAGCCTAAAGAATTTCCAACTTGATCAATGATTCTTCTATACTTGTGATCATTATTTGTTGTCTTTGCCTTAAGCTGTGATGACAACATAATGTGATCTCATGCCATGCATATAAAAGTAAATGTTAAATATTTTTTAAAAATAAGTTCATAAGAGCAAGTTTTATAAGAAGAAAAGGTTGTAATGTAATTTCATTTTGAAGGGAATATTTACAGAAGAATCAAATAAGCCTTGTGATTTGAGGTAGGGTGAAAGAAACTTTCACTTTTAGCTTCATTCTGTTCTGTATTGTCAAATTTGTTTCAAGAATTAGGAAAGAACAAACATGAAAAGATTTAAAAAGTGAATTCAGAAGGAATAAAATCTCTGGTTGATTCCAAGATATATATAGGTCCCCTGGGTTCCTTTCTCAGGAAGTAATTTCCTGCCCCATGACCAGCATTTGTGGTGCCCACAAAGATCCACTCAAGGTCTGACTGTAGCTCAAGTCTGATCTCTCCTGGCTAGCTGGGAAATTTACAGGGGACATTTGCACTTTATCAGAGAACAAAATTCTAAGCCACAGGAAAGATACAGGAGGCGGATGAATGGACCATAGACCACTGGGTGGCAGTGGGGGTGCTTATAAGTTTTTAAAAATTATTTTAGAGAAAGGTCTTGCTCTGTTGCCCAGGCTGGAGTGTAGTGGCACAATTGATCATAGCTCACTGTAACCTTGAAGGCCCAATCTCAAGGGATCCTCTTGCCTTAGCCTCCTGAGAAACTGGGGATACAGGAGCACACCACTACACTCAGTTGTTTATTTTCTGTAGAGACAGGGTCTCACTATGTTATCCAGGCCACAAACATCTGGCCTGAAATGATCCTCCCACTTTGACCTCCCAAAGTGCTGGCATTGCAGGCATGAGCTACCAAACCTGGCTTAAAATTTTAAGCAGTGTTTTATTTTAATAAAGTAAGACACCATATGCAAAATAAATTAAATATATGTGGTTAAGAGCAAAGACTCTGTGGTCAGAGATCTGGACAGAAATGTTTCTCTGTCATCTACTCTGGGAGCGTCATCTGCCTAAGGATCATTTTCCTCGTCCATCAATTGGGTGTGATAAAAAGCGTTCGGAGGAGTACATGTAAAGTGCTCAATAAAAAGTAACCATACTTTTTGCTTTTATGAGCTGCATAAACTATTTAACTCGAGCACTAAGAAATTATAAAAAACACGCATAAATAAAAATTATTAATGTTTCTTTGGCAAAAATTTTGGATTGCTTTTGTTATTTCATAAATATTGTTAGTATGGATCTAAAAACAGAATACTAGCCCAGCATTAAATCTAAGTCAGCATGCTGCATACACTTTACTAAAGGTCTGTGTGAGTATGGGTGTCCCCCCAATGCCAGTCGCTTGTAAGAGCTACTTACTTTCTTTTTCCTCTCCTCCCTCGGAGTCTTTCCATTTCTCCTGACTGAATGGGGATGAAGTTCCCAGGACAGTAAAAGCCTCTGGACAACCAAGTTCTTGGAGTGGGGTGACCAACTGTCCCAGTTTTAATGGGAATGTCGCACTTTTAGTACTTAAAAATCCCAGGAACCGGCTCGGCGCCCGTGGCTTAAGCGGCTAACGCGTCAGCCACATACACCTGAGCAGGTGGGTTCGAATCCAACCCAGGCCTACCAAATAACAATGACAACTATAATCAAAAATAGCCCGGTGTTGTAGCAGGCGCCTATAGTCCTAGCTACTTGGGAGGCGGAGGCAGGAGAATCGCTTGAGCCCAGGAGTTGGAAGTTGCTGTGAGCTGTGATGCCATGGCACTCTACCCAGGGCGACAGCTTGAGCTTCTGTCTCAAATCATCATCATCATCATCATCATCATCATCCCAGGAACCCCTGCCCCTCCCCCCCATTCTTCTGCACATCGGGAAGAGGTTGTACTCTTACTGGGAGCCAGTACCTGGCACCAGGTCAGGCCCCACGGGAGCATCTGTGTCCACTGCACTCCATTTTACTCCAAAAGCAGGTGGCTTTCTCTCCCTTGGTAGGATTATTTAGCTAACACTCCGGTGAACCTTGTCAGAGGTGATCAGAGTAAAATCTAGGCAACACACAGGGAATGAAACGAGGGAGGTGGAATTATATTTTTCCCTGGGATAAAGGAGCTAAGAGTTTAGATGATTTAAAGGGTTAAAGGGTCATGCATGCCTGTGGGAGCATTGCTGTCTATGTACCACACAGAGAACAGAGGTGTGTGAGAGTGTGCAATATACCAGGGAAGAAACAGAACAGGCAGGGACCCGCCTGAGGAGGAGCCTCCGGAAGGTGGGCGGGAAGGCAGAGAGGGGAGTGGCCAGTGGTAGTTACACTTGAGTCACATAATTCTCCGTCCTGGCCTCCAGGGGGCGCCATCAGCCCGCATCATTCCGTTGCCTGTTGGTGGGGACCATCGGAGGAAGCAGATCCACCTTTCAGGGTCAGGAGGAGAGGATATTCAGGGATGAGGCACCCAAGAATGAGTTTACCACCCCGAGGACTGCTTGCTTGAATGTTCTTGTTAACACCAGCTATAAACACACTGGTATAAACACCTCCGCCTCCTGAGATCAAAGCTTTCTACTAACAATATTGGTTTCCTTGGGGAAAAAATGAGAAACTTCATTCTAGCAATCTCAAAAATTTGTGCCCACAGAAGAAAGAACTCTGAAAAGCTGTTTACAGCACGCAATGTTGAGGCCAGGTCTCCCAGAAAGGCACAGTGCCCCTGTCTCCTGGCTGCTTTCACAGGGCGCAGGGTGGGGGGCCTCTGGGCCACCTGGTTGAATGAATAGGGAGCTGATTGCTGATTGCCACTCTGTGCTGATTGACATACATTTGCTCCATTTGAAATGTTCTGGGAAAAGAACTGCTTCTAAAAAGAAGAGCTTTGTTGTGAGCACAGTGAACATTAAGTGCAAGATTCCAAAACCTCTAGGGGGGCAGCCTTCTTTCTCTACAGAATGAGCCACAGAATGGGGTTCCCAGCATCCTCCCCTAATCTAGGGACACGTGTGGGAAAGCATTGTGCATTCTCTGTCCCGGCCCAGGGGTGGGAATCAGAAAGTACAGAAGCTGGCACTGGAGCTGGTTCTGTCACTTGGGTGATCTGGTGGCAAACTGCTTAAAACCTGGACTTCAGTTTTCTCAACTGTAAAATGATGGAGCTGGGCAGGGTGACAATCAAAGTCCCTTCTAGGTCTGCACTTTGAGGGTCCTGTTATTCACCCACAGAGCTAATAATGCTGGTTTCCAAACTTTTTGCTCCTGGGACCCCTTCACAAATCTTAAAAGTATTGAGAACTCCAAAGGAGCTTTGTTTATGTGTCAATATTTTTATCACATTAGAAATTAAAACTGAGCCCTTATCTTGGCTTGGTGCCCATAATTCAGTGGTTAAGGGCTGGTGGGTTAGAACCTCACCAGGGCCTGCTAAACAACAATGACAACAATAACCAAAAACCAGCCAGGGGTTGTGGCCGGCGCCTGTAGTCCCAGCCACCGGGAGGCTGAGGCAAGAGAATGGCTCAAGCCCAAGAGTTTGAGATGACTGTGAGCTGTGACACCATAGCACTCTACCGAGGGTGAGAAAGTGAGACTCTGTCTTAAAAAAAATAAAAGAAAGAAAAATTAAAACTGAGAAAATTTTAGGACACAAGGATACACAAGTACTCATTCTATTAATATTAGCTGTTACCACTATGATCTTATCACACATACCTCATCTGTGAAAAAGTCAATGATGAGCATGAGTGTGATAATGTAATAACATTTCAGTCTTATTATAAAATAGTTTTGATCTCATAGACTCTCTCCCCCAAACAGGCTCTGAAAGACCCTTGGTGTCTCCAGATCCTGGCGTGGAAAAGAGCACAACCTAGGAGCTACCACCTGTATTTGAATCTTGGCTTTTCTATTTCATTACTTATCTGAGAAGGAACTCTAAGAAGACCTTCCAGAAAGGGTGGGAGGGAAGCCCGGCCTACTGAACTCAGAAGTCCGGAGGGCCTATAAGAATGAGGGACTGGAGTAACCTAGGTAACCAGTGACCAATAGAAAGAGACAATCAATGGCCCAGCGAAAAGGACTCCACTGCCTGGAGGCACACAGGCCCATTTCAGAGGCGGGGGTATTGATACCTCTGTAGGATTTGCTTTTCTGTCTCTCTCACCTTTTCCCCTACGTGAGAGGGTCCTGCTTCCAACTCTCTTTGGAAATGCTCTAAACTTTCTTTGTTCTTCCTAAATAAAATCTCTCTTTGTTACACTGAAACCTGAGTTTTCTTCCACCCTGCCTGTGCTGCTCTACTTTCATTTTCAGCGTCCCCTCACTTTTGCTTTCGATGACCGCCGTTCCTCGGTTAACTTTCTAACTCAGCAGAGTACAAATCGGTCAACTGGGTTGGGGAACCAGGACCCCCAACCCCAACATCGACCGCTTTGTGCTTCGCTTTCCTTAGCACTAGAATAATAAGAGTATCTAACTCACAGGCTTTTAGACGCATTGAATAAAATGTGACGAGTACTTCAATAAACGCTTGACAAATGAAGACTAGTATTGAGGAACAGAAGATAAATTTTCATCAAAGCAATACATTTGAAAACTTAAAAAAAGGAGACAACCCCAAGCAACAAAAATTACTATTTTTTTTTTTGTTTTTGTTTTTCATATAGTGCCTAAAACACCAGACTTGTGAGGGGAATTTCATGGAACCCAGCCCATAGTTTGTGCCTTTGTGCTCCCAGAGACTTTTCCTGAATGTGACGCGCACCGCTGCAGAGCCCGGCTAAAGCTCCCTCTTTACTGACCTTCCGCAGCAGGGCCCACCTGCTCCCAGTCTTCCCAATTATGCCGAAGTAGCCTCCTGGCAGCTCCCTCCACAGCTGCAGAGACACAACACACGCTTGGAAAATGTCTGATTGAACAATTTCCTTTCAACAGCTGAGTCTCCGCCCACCCCCCAGGGCTACATGGGGACTTCTTTGGCTATTTGGCAGCCAGTGCTAATCCAGGACTGCCTGACAAAAGGAAATTTCAGTTTATACTCCCCGCTAAGCCACTAATTTTCTGTTTTGTCTTAGTTGATGTAAGACAGTGGTTATAAACCCTGAATGCTTATTTGGAATCACTAGTAGAGCTGAGACTTTGCCTGGGTACCCACCTCTCAGAGGTTCTGATTTAATTGGTCTCTGTGGGGCTCCCAGGTTATTCTGATGCATAGCCAGGCTTGAGAAGTGCCACAATAATAGCCTGTGGTGCTCGGACAACAGCATCAGTATCACCTGGGAACTCATTAGAAATGCACATTCCCAGGCCCAGCACAGACCTACGGAAGTAGCCTCAGGGATCTGTTTTAACAAGCCCTCCGGGTGGCTCCCCGCATGCTACAGTTTGAGATCCACCCCTCTTGATCGCCGCACCTCTCCAGCTTCCACTTCTACTTTCATCACCTCCATCAACTATGTAATCAGGTGGGAAAATAAAAAGTTCATGCTCTCATCTTCCAAGGAGTAGCTATCTGAGCAGAGGTGGCAGGGCTTGGGTGACTCTGGCACCATTTGTATACAAAGAGCTGCTGGGTTCTTGAACAAGTGAAGGAAAGGTCACTAAATGTGACAGACGTACATTCAATTCAGCAAATATTTATTACACAGTTATTGAGGCACCAGGCTGTTGCATTAGAAAGACAGGTGAGCCTCAGCCCCTGCCTTAAAGGAAATGTTTAGTCTAACAGGCACAAAGAAAGTATGCAAACAAGCAAGCAGAATACCAAAGCTTTAAAAGAAATGTAGTTACATCAACGTTAAGATCACACGAATAACATTTATGTATTGAGCACTTTCTGTGTGCCAGCCTGAGCACAGAGAGGTATGGTGTGGACGATATCTCACTTAATCTTCATAACAACACTTTGAGACAGTTCTAATACTATCCCCACTTTACAGGTGAGGAAACAGGTTTACAGAAGATGAATACATTGCTTGGTGACATGGTTAGTAAGGGGGATAAACTCAGATCTGCTTGACCCTAACCTTCTTAATCTCTTCTCACATAAGCTATTTTTAACCTTCAAAGGGTGAAACAGAGACTTCATAAACATTTGCTAGCCAATTCTGAAAAAAGAAATATTCTTAAGATACAGTTGGCATGAGGGGCTTGAAAATGGTGGCAGAATTCCAACAATTTTCAGTTTAATTAAGAGAAGACTAGAGTAGGAAACTGACCACCAGCACCTTGCAGAGTTTGGTACTTAGATGTTACAGCAAGGCTTGGCTGAATGAATCCTCAAGCCATTGTGTTTGCAGCCATTATTCATGCTGCCTAAGGATTATGCATGTGTTTGCTCTGTCCTCACCTTTGACATATAGGAGAGGCTCTAATCCTGGGGAATTCTGAAGAACAAGAGTCCCTCTGGCACAACCAAAAAGTCACAGCCACCATCTAGCCCGAGCTTGCATCCTCGACAAAATTGCTAAAAGAATGGAAAATATTTGCAAATGTGAAAATGTTATTTCAATGTTCAGTAATGGCCTCTATAATCTTAGTTAATCTTGAATATGGAAATTACATTTTCCTATGGAAAAAATAGGCTAATTGTTATAGTAGTTGGAGATCTGTAGGATTGTCTGCCCAACGCTTACCATACTTGCAGTTCTAGAAACTACCCTCTCCATCCATAGTTCTCATGGGAGCTGCCCTGTGTATGTATACACACACACGTGAATATTTTTTACACGATCCACCAGCCTGACCACAATTTATTGTGTAAGATCTGGCGTCCAATCCAAGGTGGACTATTGACTCCTTTGTTTAGGATTTTTTGGACTTGGCGCTGGGCAATCTCCCTCTAGTAACTGAAACTAGAAGGTACATATATTAGTCAGGGTTCTCCAGACAGAACCATTAAGATGGATGGATACATAGATAAATGGCAAGGTATTTATAAGAGAAACTGACTCATATAATCATGGCGACTGAGAAGTCCCATGACAGGCTATCCCTAAGCTGGAGACACTGGGATGCCAGTAGTCCTAAGCCTCAGAACCAGGAAAACATGATGTGATACCTAGTCCAAGGTCAAAGGAATGAAAACTGGGGCCCAGGGGAGGTAGGAAGTGGGGAGGGGGTAAGTCTTACAGTCTAAAAGCTGGAGAGTTTGGAGTTCTGATGTCCAGGGACAGGAGAAGATGACTGTAGCCCAGCACTAGGAGCAAAAGGAAATTGTCTTTTTGTTCTACCTGCAGCCTCAGCTAATCGAATGGTGCCTGCTGACATTGTAGGCGGATCTTTCCCACTCATCCGCTAACTCAAAGCAAATCTCTGGTGGAAACACCTCTCAGACATACAGAAATAAACTTTCGCCAGTTTTCTAAGTTACCCTTAGTCCCATCAAATTGACGGGACTAAAAGTTGACCTAAAATTAATCCTCACAGTAGACCACCACGAAGGTTGGTAGATGTGATCACGAGGAGAAGTCCAGTCTGCAAGGACAGAGAAGTAAGCTGACAACACACACACACACACACAGAGTGGCCGAGGTAAGGGGGAGGGTCCCATGCTCACCAAGAGTCTGACTTTAAATATCCCTTTTTTTCTTTTATTTGATCATGACAAACACTATTTTATTTTATTTTTTTCTCTTAACAATTGTTTTTGTTAAATCATAACTGTGTACATTAATGCATTTATGGGGTACAATGTGCTGATTTTATATAAAATTTGGAATGTTTACATTAAACAGATTAACATAGCCTCCACCTCACTTACTTAATTATTGTGTTAAGACATTTATACTCTACTCTTAATAGATTTGACATGTACCCTTGCAATATGCACCATAGGTGAGGTCCCACCAATTACCCTCCCTCCAGCTGGCCTCATCCCTTCCCTCCCCTCGCACTTCTCTTCCCTCCTTCATCCTGGGCTATAGTTGTGTTTTATCTTTTGTATGAAAGTGTGGGTGATTATGTATTGGTTTCATAATAGTACTGAGTACATTGGATACTTTTTCTTCCATTAGTGAAGTATCTCAAGAATGGAAGAAAGATGGGTGGCGCCTGTGGCTCAGTGGGTTGGGTGCCAACCCCACATACTAAGGGTGACAGGTTAAAACCTAGCCCCAGCCAAACTGCAACAACAACCAAAAAAAAAAAAAAAAAAAAAGAATGGAAGAAAAAGTATCCAATCACTTTAAATATTCCTGAAGCCTATCTATATGTCTACCCTTTCCCAAGCTTGGCTTTTCAATTTTTTTTTAAATTTAATTTAATTTTATTTATTTTTTGACAGGAGCTGGGTTTGAACTGCTGGTATATGGGGCCAGCACCCCACTCCTTTGAACCACAGGCGCCGCCCATTTTTTTTAGATTTCTGTAACTCAATCAACTCCCCTTTGAAAAGAAGCTAATTGGAATTCAGTTCTGTCACTTGGAAACACAATCCTAACCAAAACAGGTGTTTGAAGAGCTTTAGGGTGATTAAAATAAATAGGAAGGAGAAAAGGAACAATAGTGCTAACTTCTTGCTTTCTGTCACCTCATGTCTTTCTTAAAAAACATATTAGTTTTAGTAGCTATCCTCTAAGAGTCAGTTTTGTAAATTTTTTGGCAAACTTTTTATTGAATTATTATACACCCCAAAACTGAGCAATCCTGACTTTTTGCAAAATACACATAGTTGTGTAACCAACACCCAGATCAAGAATTAGAACATTTCCTGCAGCCTTCTCAGACAGTACAGTTGCCTCTCAAGGCAGCCACTCTCCTGACTTCTGGTATCAGATATCAGTTCTGCCAGTTTTTGAACTTGAAGGAAACACGTGGGATGTTCTCTGTTGCATCTGGCTTCTTTCTCATTGGTAAGATGCATCCATGAACATGAGGTTGCAGTTCTTTCCTTGCTGAGTTGTATCACCAACATTGTCTTTTAAATGTTTTATTTATTTTTCTTTTTGAGACAGAGTCTCACTATGTCACCCTCAGTAGAGTGCCTTGGCGTCACAGCTCACAGCAATCTCAAACTCTTGGGTCCAAGCATTTCTCTTACCTCAGTCTCCCCAGTAGATGGGACTACAGGCACCCGACACAATGCCCACCTATTTTTTTGTTGCAGTTGCCATTGTTTAGCTGGCCCGGGCCAGGTTCAAACCCTCCAACTTCGGCTGGTACCATAACCACTGTGCTTCAGGCACCGAGCCTTAAATGTTATTTTTACTTACTTAAAGTGGGCTGGAAGTCAGAAGCGGGAACCTGGTAGGAGTAGCTATTTTTTTCTCCTAATAATCCATTGATCATAGTGGTAAAATCTAATTCAGAAAAGTTGCCTGGAACTTTAACAGAGAGGAATTGCTCTTGTAAAGTTGGAATGTTTATTGAGTCTTATGCAGCTCAGCTCAAGTGAGGACATAGTTTGCTGCCTCCTTATGAAGGCGGAAAAGCAATAGACGACCCACCTCCTATGTGCAGAATAGAGCTTCTGAAAGAAACGCATGGTGCAACTCCCTATAAAACTGACCCTTTCAAAAAACCTAATCAGACCATACATTGTTTATTTCAGCAAACAGCATTCAATGATTCTAAAGACAAATAATCCCGTATTGCAATTTGTATCATAATTTCTAGAAGAAAACACCATTCTTCTAATTTTTGCCAAGCAAGTAAACAGTAATTTATCCACAGGGCGGTTCTATCAAGCCATTCTTTACTCGCCTTGAGACATAGGTTCAGAATATAATTTCCATCAACACCTACAGCTTTTCTTCTTTATCCTCCATGATAATTATAATGCAAATAACAACAACCCCTAATTCAACTGGCTTGACCAATAAGGAAAATTTATTACTTTCTATCACTAGAAGTATGGAGTTAACACTGACAAGGATCTGAGTTTTTTCCGTGTCAGACTCATCCAGGGAGAGTATAAATCTAAGTAGATTGAGGCCATTCCAAGAGTCACATTCAGAAAGAAATAACAGCTTCCAACAGCAAAAGACATTGTGTCATCCCTTGATCTTCCCCCATCCCCCACCATGAGGAAACCTTCCTTGGAAACCCACCACTTCTTATCGGCCAAAAGTACATCGAGGTCTATTGGTAAAATCAACCTCCTAGCACTCTGGGAGGCTGAGCTGGGAGGATTGCTTGAGTTCAGGAGTTCAAGACCAGTCTGAGCAAGAGTGAGACCTTGTCACTACTAAAAATAGAAAACATTGCCAGGTGGGCATCTGTAAGTCCCAGATACTCAGGAATCTGAGCCAGGAAGATCACTTAACCCCAGGTTTTTGAGGTTGCTGTGAGCTATGATGACACCATAGGACTCTAGCCTGGACAACAGAGTGAGACTCTGTCCCAAAAACCAACAATGGCAAAGGGAATGGGATTGCCATAGGTGGCACATTTCCTAAAATAAGGAATAGAGTCCCTTTGCCTAGGTCACTTTCAAAGAAAGCAATGGCTCTTCTGTAAAGTAAAAAAGGGAGAAAGATTATTGCAGTGGTTCTCAACCTTCCTAATTCTGCAACCCTTTAATACAAGTTCCTCAAGTTGTGGTGACCCTCAACCATAAAATGATTTTTGTTGCTACTTCGTAACTGCAATTTTGCTACTGTTATGAATCATAATGTAAATATCTGATATATAGGATGGTCTTAGGTGACACCTGTGAAAGGGTCATTCAACCCCCAAAGGGTTTGCGACCCACAGGTCGAGAACCGCTGGATTATTAGTTGACAATTACCCATCACCTTCCATAATTTACCTCTTAGGATTCTCCCTTCCTTGTTCCACATATTGTTTACAAAATGCTCATACTTCCACAAAATACACAATGTCCCTCCGTGAGAGAAAACAACCTAAAGTCTCATCTAAAAGAAACAAGATAAATTCAATAAAAACTCCCATTCAGAAAAGTGACCGTCAGCATTGGTCCAAGCACATGTTATCTCCTGCAGGACAACAATAATAAATACTTGTTCCATGAGCCAAGAAGGGAGCTGGGCTCATGGAACTAGCATGAGCTAGCTAATACTGCCAGGTGTCTGGTCATCCTTGTTCTCTGCTGGAGCCTCCCTTGTCCACTTGCCTCCCATGGCCTGGGGAGCATCGGAAAAGGTGCCTTCCTGGAGGCTGCCAAATTTAACTCCTGCAGATTCCACAGCATCAGGACCCCCTTAGGATTTGAACAGTCCTAGACATTTTATTGTTGGAAACTCACTTCTGGTCTATTCCCTAGAGTAATAATGGCCAGTCTTCTTGTCTGAATGAGGTCTATGAGTGCCACAATCCCTGTCTCCTTGCCATGAACCTCTATGATCTTCCCACCTTCAAGCCCAAGTTTACATGTAATGGCCTCCACCTCAAGGCAAGAGGGAGTGGTGAAAGCAGAGAAGACGCTATCTGTGATCCCAGCCTTCCCAGTTGCATCTAAGCTCTGCACTATGCCTCTTGTCTTGTAAAGAATATTTGATGAGAGGTATTAAAACCAGTGTGGGGGAAAAGAGTTGCTTTTGTTCCATGCCTATCAGTCTTACCTCTTGCAAAAATTTATTTCTTCCTCGCCCTTTTTTGAGGGAGAAGGGGACATCAATTTTGCATAAAATTGGGATTTTTAAGCTGAAAATCTCTAAATTATGATCAGACATGCCACTTTTCATCTAAATTTGCCCCATAGACTATCCCTTTCTCAAAGGCTGCAAGAAATAACCAGCATGTGCCAATACCCCCAATTTTTCTACCATTACCTCTAATTCCACAGAGTCTGTACATACAAGATCAGGACCCCAAAGTCCAACATGTGACAATTTGTCCGAAAGCCTACAAACTCAGAAACTTTGAAACATGGCCTTTATGTTAAAAAGAAAAAAAAAAAAAAAAAACAAGAGCTGGATATAGGGAGAAATGAAAGAGTTGATGAGCAGCAGAAGCCAGGAACTCATCAGTTTAGCATTTTTCTCTGTTACACATGAGTAAACTCCAGTTTTCCCCTGCCTTCTTAACTTCCAGAAATTGTTTTAGGATCTACAGGAGTGGGAGGCTCTTTTACTCACAAATAAACATACTTTTGAAATGAGATTTGAGTGCATATTTTGAAAACAAGGTGAATCACAGCAAGTAATATAAAATAGACATCTGAAAATAGATTAAGATTTGCTTCTTATGAAAGAAGGAGTCGATTGTTTTGATGAGAACAAAAGGAAATACTCCATTAAGAATTTCTTTGTTCATTGAGATTTATAACTTTTAAACAACATGACAGAAGTTCTGTTCATGATGGACAGTCTTGGCTCGATTTTGTCTTAATGAGGAAGTCTGTGTTCTATTAATAGCCAATTGATTTTCCTCTATAACTCTTGGAAGAAATGTTAGCAAAGGTACATCACTGACCCTTCTGATCTTTGCACGCTTATTCAAGGTCAAAATTCTAGCCTGGCAACAGGCTGCACGCCAGGGAATTCAAACTGAATCCCAGTGGACTGGGAAGTCTTGATACTGTCAGCCCTAACACTGGAATTGGGGGATTCACCATGTGGTACTGGTGGCATAATTCTCACCAAACATGAGATTGACATTTCTTGACAATATTTATGTCATATCAATTTCCCTTCCAGAAATGAATGCTCCTATTTGGTTTTGAGTCAAGTGTTAACCAATTCTCTATAGACAAGTTCAGCACATTTGAACAAAACAGAAGTATATTCCAAAATCAAGTTGATATAGTATACGTAGGTATCACGTTCACCAACTTAGCCTTACTTTTGGCATGTTCCTGACACACGGCAGGAGCTCAGTAACTATTTACCATGTAGATGAATAAATGAAAAGAACCATGGCCACTCAGCAATTCGGACAGCCCTGGCTTTGAGTATTTCACTGGTCACATTGTTTTCAAACTGGCCACTGTAGCTCAGTGGTTATCACATCCACTCCCCACACACACAAGGTGCAGTAAGTTTGAGCCAATGAGTTTGAGCCTCACCTGGGCCTGATAAGAACTAAAAATTCAGAGAAACTTTCGAGCCTTTGACCGCTATTATTGGGCAGGGCGCTGGCCTTAGGCCTGTAATTCCAGCACTCTGAGAGGCCGACTCCAGTGAATTGCTTGAGCTCTCCAGTCTGAAACCAGCCTGAGCAAAAGTCAGACTTGTGGCGGGGACCTGTAGTCCCAGCTACTCAGGAGGCTGAGGCTAGAGAATCGCTCAAGTCCAAGAGTTTGAGATTGCTATGTGCTATGTTGCCATGGCACTCTACCCCAGGTGGCAAAGTAAGACTGTGTCTCAAAAAAAAAAAAAAAACAAAAACAAAAAAAAACTCATTTTCAGTTTACTAACAATGCAGACAGGCCCAGACATAGAGATGCCAGATATTTGTACATTTGAGGTAGTTTATAGTTTGATTAGACTTTGAGCCTCTTGCTTTTCTTATCTACCAACATCTACTCCCTTCCAAGTACAGTTCTAGGCAGATGGCAGAGCATTTTAAATTCCAGAATAAATCTCCTTCTACATTTTTCTTTCTTTGCCCTAATACCCGATTCTAAGCCAGGTGTCTGTAAGATCCAGCCCTAAATCCCTGCAATGATTGGCCCCAGTGAGGATCCTTAAACTCTGCCTCTCCTTCCTCCATTCTCGCAAATAATTGCTGCCTTCCAATTCCCATAGCTGTTCTCACCATGGATGTAACTGTGATGATTGCAAGTTGTATACACATGGCTTACTGTCTTGCTGGCCACATCATGAGTTTCTTGAGGATGGGCACCTGTTCACCATCCCAGCCTCGAATACACTGCCAAGCGCAGAATACTCACTTGTCAAATCAATGAGTAAACAGCAGAGATAATTTTTTCCTCCTCTTTGAACTGAAAATAAAGGTAAAAAGGGAAAAACTGAATATAATTTATTTCCTCAGTACCAGACAAAGAAGGGGAAAGACAGGGAAAATTTAGTATTTGGTTAGAAATTCAGGGAAGCAGGGGAAGTAATCTAATCTGTTTGGGTTCAGTCACTGGGGAAATGTGCCTAGTAAGTGAACATGCCTTGGCACTCCTCCCATCAAGATGTGTTGACTATGTCCCTTCCCCTTGACTCTGAGCCTATCTCAGTGACTCATTCGTAACCACCAAGAGCAGCAGAAGTGACGCAGCATAACTTCTAAGGCTGAGTCAGCAGAGACCATACTGCTACCACCTGATTCTCTTAGCATGCTCACTCTAGAAGAGCCCATCCCTGCCATCATGTAAGAATTCTGACTACCCTGGGACTGCTGTGCTGGAGGGGCCATGTGTATATGGGCCTCTGGTTGACAGCCCCAGCTGATTCCCAGTCAGTAGCCAGTGTCGACTGCTGCCAAGTGCGGGCATCTGCTCAGTCGAACCTTCAGATGATGGCAGCCCCAGCCAACATATGACTGCAACCACAGGCGAGCAACAAGAATCACTAAACAGTTTCTACATCTGACTCTCAAAATACGATGATTGTTTTAAGCCTCTAAATTAAGGAGAAATTTGTTACACATCAATAATAACTGCACCAATTCCTCTGGGGATTATGACTGTAAAAAAAAAAAAAACCTGAAATTTTTCTACTCTATTTCTGAATCGGGCAATTGAACCCTTTATCAATTTTTAGACCAAGCATAATACAAGAACATGCAAGCACACCATTCTTCAGTGAGTATGTCTTGGTTCACAAGTTAAAACCACATCCAGGCCAGCACATGTAGATTCCATCAAAATGTAAATGCAAATCATAAAGGCCTTCTGGAACGGAAGCAGTCTCTGCTTAATTAAGGCAAAATATGCAAAACCTGTCTAAGACAAGAGTTGTAAGAATAATTATTAGTGGCTTCTACAAAGTGATGTTTCTTAGTTACTGGACAAAGACATGGTTACTAGAAAGGCTTAGAAATTATTCTCCTCTGAAAGGAAATGAGGGTAAAAACATTCACAGAAACATCTTGTGACTGAAGCCAGCTCTACCCCCACGTAGAGGCGCGATGCTGACTTCATTCCCTGCAATATCCCCGTGACTAAACCCTGACAATTAGTCCAAACTTACAAACATTCTCTCCAGCCAAGGCAACAGTAGGAAACCTTTCCATATGGCCAGATCTTTCCACAGCCAGTAGTGTTTGCAGGATTTATAAATTAGACCTTTCACTTGCATGAAAGGAAAGATTTGCCCATGAGACCATTTGTTCCTCTTTGCTTTGTACCCCCTTCCCATCAGAAACGCGCCCCAAACACGTGTGGCTGTCCTCCAGCACAAGGAAGCTTCTCCTCATGGCAGATGCTGTGCCCCTCCTCACAGACTCTGTCCTTTTCTGTTCAACCTTCCTTAGTACTCCCCACCTGGGGGAAGGATCGGTCTGGCCTGAGGACCAGTGAAAAGAGCTGAGCTGTCATCACAGCCTGGCAGGCCAGGACCAGGGCAGCCCAAGGCTAAAGCACACAGCCTGGGATCTAGTTCTTGAGAATGACTTCTTCTTAGTGAACAGCTATTGCTGGCTGTCCTTGAGACAGACTGAGAACTGACAACTGTACCCCAATTCTTGGCAGGCCCCTGCTTGAGCAATCTTGTTGCAGAGATCCCTTTGAAATCTAGAGACGCAGTGGCTTACAAACTGTGTTGGGCAGGGCTGCAGGGACACAAGTAGGGGTCATTACACAGAATGAAAGATGAACAAATGAGATGTCTGGAGTTCTGAGTCCCCACCCACACAACAACCAAAGCACCTCTTCTTTCTCCTACTGGTCAAATTTGAGCTTGAAATATTTTATTTGTTGAATTTATTTGGAAACCACTGCAACATAGGATGCAGACGAGGATGAGCTTTGGAATCAGAAGGCTTTGGGCTCAAATCCCAGCTCTGCTCCCTATTTACATTCACAGAATGTTTCTGATGTCAATTCTTCTGTAAAATGGGGATAACAAAGCCAAACTCACAGGCAGAGTGAGGATCTACAGATGAGATGATGTGCTCAGCCTCCTGGCACAGAGCAGTTGCTCAGGAAAGTGATGAATGTTGGGGATTTAAAGGATCAGGAATCTTACTTTCTTTTTCTCTGCCCAAGGTGAGAACCAATTGAGAAAGAGACTCAGAAATAAGATATAAAATCCCAGAAGGAGGAAGCTGTTTGGTGAATGATGTTTAGTCTGTGGCAACAGAGGGCTGTCTAATATGGCATCCCAGAATTAAACTTTCCCCCTCAATCACAAGCGGAGCTATTAATCTGTAGGACTCTAGGGGAGGCGGGGCTTCCTTGTAAATTCACAACATGGAGGCTCTCTCCACAGAGGGAAGATCCCAAATAAAGAATGAGGAAGGGGATGAATCATATATACTCGGTTGTTCAAACCAAAATAGATAAGTCACTCATGTGACTTATGTGACCCAGAGCCATCATATACAGTTGCATATGTTCACTACAAAGTTATAGATGACACCATTTATTACATGTTTTGACTTTCCTTTTACCAATAAATCTAGAAGTTTCCACAGGTTGCAGCCAAACATTCCGTTGGTTTCTCAAAATTTTGTTATATAGCAAGTGAAGAGCAAAATATCCATTGAAAAGTATTCAGAGAGAAAATATCACCACATTGAGCCTTGTCTATCTTGTCCAAGGAATTTTCAAGAGCTAGATATGTGAAATGACAGATGGGTTAACCTCATTGGAGTCAAAATCCATAGCATGGTGCATTGCCTGAGAAACATGGACTTGACGGACTTGACACCTGCTGACCCACATGACACAAGCCCTGTCATGTATCTTCATAATCTTTAGGGTAATTTTCCAGGGGCTCTTATCAGCTATTTTTAGTGATATTAGTTGGTGCATTTAACATCTGTGGTCTTACAAGACTTGTTCCCTGCCCCCTGATTCAATATTTCTATCCACGCCCCCCCAGATGCATCTTTCCTGGAATCTATGCAGATAAAAACAGCTTTTTCAATAACTCCCTAGCCTCTTTTAACATCAGGGCTAATCTTGGGAGAGGACCAAGAGCTCACCCTAATGTCACAGTGCATAGTGTATATATACTACACCCAGATGAAAACTTCAACTCAGTGTGAAGACAGGCACTTACCCATATCTTTGAATACACCCATTTAACTAGTATTGACACTAGTTTCAACTTGGCAGAAATTCTTGGAAAGGTGACAAAGGGTGTTTAGTTTATATTGATCTGGTTCCCTTTTATTCCCTCTTCCTAGGTTTCTGCTGGAGAGGTTTTGCCATATTTGGCTACAAGAAATGGAAAAGGGAATGGTCTTATTTTGGGGGCACTAGTGATAGGAAACAACTGTAAATTATTTTGCAAAACATCAAGGCCTCAACAGAAATGTGAATATTTCTGGGGGGAAAGGTTTGAAAGATTTGGTGATGGAGTTTTTCTGCACTTCTTTTATCTTTAAAAACTCCATGGATTTGAACAAGAAGCCAAATATAGTGAAAATAACAAGAATTAACATTTGTTGAGCTTTTATTGAGTTGAAGGTGCTAGGTGCTTTAGCTTTACTTGCATTATTTCATTTATTACTCACCACACGTCTATGAAATCAGTACTATTATAATCCCCATTTTATAGAGAATAAAACAAAAGAGATTAGGTAATTTTCCATAAAGACATAGAACCAGTAAATACCAGAGAGATGCTTGGATTCAAGCATCCTGACTCCCAAGATTGTGAAGTATCACTGCTGTTGAAAAGATTCAAATATAACTTGTGTTGATATTTTCTGTAGAAAAGCCATTCTGGGTTCAACTAGTACTGAGGGTATAACCAACAAAAGAATTCTTTAGAAATTCTCATTTTTATTACTAGAAGCAAAGAAGCCCTCCCCAATTTAAGAAATAAACCAGATTACGGTGGCACCTATGGCTCAGTGTGTAGGGCACCAGCCCCATATACTGAGGGTGGCGGGTTCAAACCTGGCCCCGGCCAAACTGCAACAAAAAATAGCCAGGCATTGTGGCAGGCACCTCTAGTCCCAGCTACCTGGAAGGCTGAGGCAAGAGAATCGCCTAAGCCCAGGAGTTGGAGGTCGCTGTGAGCTATGACGCTACGGCACTCTACCGAGGGCAATAAAGTGAGACTTCATCTGTAAAAAAAAAAAAAAAAGAAGAAGAAATAAACCAGATTAGACTCAACTACAATGTGAACAATGTAACCTAATCATTTGTATGCTCATGTTAACCTGAAATTTTTTAAAAAATTAAAAAACTTCTACTATAATTTGGCTTTTAAAAAATGTTTTTAAATAAAAAATAAACCAGATCAGAAATGTATACCCAGGCAAAGAGCTCTATGAAAGAAAATTGTTCCAGCTGAGGAGGCAAATAATGGATCATGAACAACAGTGAAATAGTCTCTGCATTGCAATCCTGAAAACAGCCCACCCCTGGGTGTCTTTCACAATTCTAAGCTGGGAATACATTTTATACAGTCAGAGTTGGGGTAAACTCCTGGTCTCAATTTAAAATGCATAACACCCAAAGGTTGCAGTGAAAATCCAATTCCTGACAGTCTTTATACTGGTATGGATGAAGGATTTGATAACAGAAAATATGATAAAACTTGGTGTAAATTTTTATGTAACTAAACCAGAAATGATGAATGTTCGAAAAAAGTTTAAGACAAAAATCTTCTATGCATTTTTTTAGGGCTGTTTACCTTTCAAACTAGGATGCTATGGTGGGAAAGCCTATTGGAATTACTTTAAATTGCACTCCGTTGGTTCTCTGGGTAACTTTGAAAGGCAACAATACCGCCTTAAAATCAAACATGATTTGGAATCATCATTATCCCAGCGTTAAACTGGTTGGCAGCTTTTAGTTCCTTGATTAGTAGGCTTTCTAAATAAGCCTCAACTGTGTGGAAATTGCCCATTACTTCATCAGAAACAATCTTCCATGGGAGATCAGGGAAAGATAGAAGACTGGCATTGGAAACAATGCAGGGGGCATTTTATGCTCAGCTCAAATCTATGGTTTTGCTTCATGTCCCAGAACAGGATTAAATTCTGTTTGTTAGAATATGAAATAGTGCTAGAGTCCAAGCCAGACACTGTGGCTCACACCTTTAATCCTAGATCTGGGTGGAAGGGTCACTTGAGGCCAGGAGTTCAAGGCTACAGTGAGTATGATCACACCACTAGAGAGTAGAATTATGATTACTAAAGGGTGGGAAGGGGATGGGGAAGAAAAGGTAGGGAGAGGTCGACTGATGGATACAAAATCCATCTATACAGCTAGATAGGAAGGATAAGTTCTAGTGTTCATAGCACTACAGAATGGATTTAGTTAACAATAATTTATTGTATATGTTCAAAAAGCTAGAATAGAAAATTTGAAATGATAAATGCATCATTGAGTTGATGGATATCCTAATTACCCTGAGTTGATTGATCATTACGCATGGCAGACAAGTATCAAAATATTGCCCTTTCCCCCATAAATATTTACAATTACGTGTCAACTAAAAATAAAAGAAAAATAAAGGCCAAAATTGTATGGCGTCCAAGGGCATAGCAAAAGTTTCAGAAACAAAGGCAGAGAGGAGGCAAACCTTTGGAATCATAGAGAATGTGGCTTTCCTAGCAAAAGGCTCTCACGGGGAAGATGCCCAGGCTGGCGTTCTGTTTGGGGTATGAGTGGATGCTGGGAGTGCGAAGGCTGACGAATCAGAGCCTCACGACACATCAGGCTGGCATTATCCCTCTCATTCCCTACATGCGGCTCTATAGCTACCTTTCCTGGGATTAGAGTTTTATCTCTACCCCCAAGTGATACAGAAAGCGAAATTGTTTTTATAAAGTTCTAAAAAGTTGACCAACACTTAACTTTGTTTTCTATACACTTATTTTATGTATTATTTGTTTTATTTTAAAATGTTATACATGATTATGGGTTAAAAAAATTTAAACAGGACATAAAGCAATATCAGTAGGAATGTGGAGTAAGGACTTCCAAAAATTTGCTCCTCCATAAAAGCAGCAAGAACACTGGTAAAGGTTGTCAAAATTAACCAAATACTGACAAGATTCTAAGGAATACTCATGTAAGATAAGCCGCTGAATCCTTGTAAGAACAGCAAGATTTGTGCTGTTTTAATGTCCCCTACTCTACTCGGTCCCAAAGAAGTCATAAAGAGGAAAGGCTCTCCATAAACGGTGACAACAGCAGCCAGGCAGCCACTGAGGGGAGGATGGGTTTGGAGTTCCTCCAAAACAACTTTCTCAGAGAATTGTCCTTATTTGACTTGTCTTGCAGGTCCTGAGCAATGGCCAGTTGCAGGACTTGTCATTTTTTGACATAACTCAGAACTTGTTCACTTTAAATAGCATTTTCCCTGAGAGTGTTTGTTGAAAACAATCAATGGTAATTATTTTTTTGTTTGTTGTTTTGTTTTTCAATGGCAATTATTAAACATCACAGTTGCCTAAGGTAGCAATAACTGTTGTGGCTAAGAAGAAGTCAATCAGAAAAACTAAAAACAAAGAAAAAAAATGAGGAATTTAAAGAGTTCTGACATAGTCCTGGGCATCAAGAAGGCCACATACATGTATGAAATCGCGTGCATGCCCTGGGCTGTGTGTATGTCTGTAAAACACCTTAGAAGATCCCACCCTAAGCTCCTACCACTAACTGATGCAGAGGCTCTGCATAAACAGGAAGAGAAGACTAAGGCAGAATTTGAAACTGTCAGCCTGAACATTGAAGATAGTCTCCAGATCACATGCAAGCCCAATCAGCAAAAGTTGGGAGACTTACTGCTTTCAGGCATTTCAAGAAATTTGTGTTTAATCATTAGCTAACCACTTAGCTACCCAAGGAAAAAGTTCATTGGCCAAAGACGACAAAGAATATATAGACTTTGAAGAATAAATTGAAGAAAAGTTACTAAACCAACATACAGACACAGCAACAATAGTAGCAAATCCTAAGAAAGGGAGAAATGTGATTTCAAGTGTTGCAATATTTTATTTTTTCACATTTTTTAAACATCCACTTGTCCACAAAAAAGTCACTAAACATGCAAAGAAACAAGAAATTTGGCCCACGGTGGGGGCAAAAAACATTCAACATAAATTATTGTTGGCTGGGCATGGTGGTTCTTACCTGTAGTCCCAACACTTTTGAAAGGCTGAGGCAGGAGGATCACTTGAGGCCAGGAGTTTAAGACCAGTCTAGGAAACATAGTGTCACTGCAATTTTACAAAAATAAAAACTTAGCCAGGTACAGTTGTGTGTACCTGTAGTCCTAAATGCTCAGAAGGCTGAGGCAGAAAGATTGCTTACCATAAATGGTTGCTAAACAAACCCAGATGTTGGAACCAATAAGCCAAGAATTTAAATCAGATATTTTAAATATGTTCAAAGAATGGATAGAAAGTATGAGAAGGATGGCTCACTAAATAGAGAATATCAGTAAAGACATATAGATTATCTAAAAAAAAAAAAAAGTACAATAATTAAACTGAAAAAGTCAGGCTTAACAACAGATTTGATCTTATACAAGAATGAATAAGAAAACTTGAAAATAAAACTATTAAGATGATTCCATTTGAGGAACAGAAAAAAAAAATGGAGAGAGAGACTGGGAGCTTTAGATACCTACGGGACATTATCAAGAATACTGAAAGTCTGAGGAGGAGAGGAGAGAAGAGAAATAAAGGGGCATAAAAAATATTTGAAAGAAAAATAGCCAAAGTTAATTTAAAATATTAATCTATATATGCAAGAAGCTAAACAAACCACAAATAGGATAAACTCAAAGAGTTCCACACTTTGGTACCTCATAATCCAACTGTTGAAAGGCCAAGAGTGTTGTAAACAGTGAGCGGGAGGCAACTCAACACACAGAAGGGGTCCTAAGTAAGATTAAAAGCCAGTGTCTCATCAGAAACCCTGCACATCAGAAAGTAGAGGCATTCAAAGTGTGAAAGAAGTCAATAATTCTATATCCAGAAAAAGATCCTATAAAAATGAAGGAGAAAATAAAATGGTCCTACTGCTTTGGAAATGTCACAGTTTCTCAAACAGTTCAACATAGAGTAATTATATGACCTAGAAATTCCATTCCTAGATATATACCCAAGAGAACTGAATGTATCCACACAAAAACTTGTAAATGAATGTTCATACCAACATCATTTGTAATAGAGAAAGAGTGGAAACAACACAAATGTCCATCTACTGATAAATGAATAAATAAATGTGACATACACATACAATGGATTATTCAGACATAAAAATGAAATAAAGTACTGATAATACCATATTAGTGAGTCTTAAAATTATTCTAAATGAAAGAAGCCAGACACAAAAGGCCATATATTGTATGATTCCGTATATATGATATGTCCACAATAGGCAATCATTGGAGATTAAAAACTAGATCAATGATTGCCAGGATCAAGAAGATGAAGGACTAGGTAGTGACAGCTAACATGTATAGAGGTCTCATTTGGGGATGATGAAAGTGTTCTGGAATTAGATGAGTCGGTCATGGTTTCACAACTCTGAATATACACGTACCTAACCAATTGCATTGTAAACTGTAAAGGCATTTTATGGTATATAAATTATATCTTAAAAAAAAAAAAAGGAAAAAAGCACTATGAAATATCTTAAGTGGAAAGTCAATGTGCCCTGATCACTACTCCTTCCACCCTCTAGTGGTAGAAAGAGATGATCCTGGTGGTCAACTAGACCTTGACTCATGGTTCCGCCACTTATTAAATGTGTGATCTTGGCCAAATTATTTAGCATTTCTGAGCCTCATTTTCCTCAACTATAAATCAAATTATAGTAGAACTTCTGTAAGTTGACCACCCAAGGGACTGTAACAAGCTAGTCAACATATGGAGGTAGTCAATATAAGGAACTAGGCCTACCATACTGATACGTATATGTGGTGCATGTCCAGACTATGAAAACCAGGTTAACTTAAAGATGTGATCAGTGTAGGGAGATGGCCAACTATGGAGGTTCTACCGTATATTGAGGAAAGAGTTCCTCACTTTTGAAGTTTCCTTCCTGGCAGGAGGAGCTCAAACAAGAATATGTTTATGGCTTCTTTCTACCCCTTTAATCATTCTGTCTCAGGGAAGATGAAATGACTTATCTGATTGGTAAATTTGGTAAGAATAAAGACTATCCATTTTCATTCTTGGGAGTAAACTGTTCTGCGTTTTTATCTTTCCCTGGGCAAATCCCATGTGGAGAGGTCCACACTGGTCCAGCATTCAAGTGGCCACAGGATGCAGTGGAAGATCACCTAAGTCATCTGATAGCCTTTTTCAGTAAGAAAAGTGATTTTACCTGTACTTTCTTCTTTGTCTTACTTAGAACTTAGGTTAATTAGAACTTAGGTGAAGAAAAATGCTATTTATTATATGCTCTGGAGATCTTAGCCAACTATTACTATCTTCCTTGAAGTATGGTTTTGAGAATTGAAAGAGATATGTAGTATAATGTTTGAAAAGTATTAGGCATATCTAGGTGCTTTAAAAATGATACCTATTATTATTTCTGGGAAAAAAATGATACCTATTATTATTATTCTCTCAATCTATGTGTATCCCCACTTGCCAAAATATGTGAGCTCTACTCCCTGTGTTTTGCACTACAGATATTGAATATGCGCTTTCAAATTACACATTTACACATTACAATATTACACCTTGTAATATTTTTGCCTAGATACTTGTTCAAGCTCTGTGTTGATGAGATTATTTCACATATAAGAGACAGAAACAAAATTCAAACTATCTTTAGCAAAGAGAAAATTGAATAGCCTTACATATCTGGGAAAGGCAGAAGGTGGGGCTAAGTCCACGATTTTAATCAATGTTACCTGGACCTTCTCATGTCTTATTTATTGCTGTGTTCATATCTATCTCTCTCTCTCCTTATTCACCACTGTGTTCCCAACACCTATACCAATAACAGACACATTTAAAGGATGTAATAAAATATATATTCTATAAGAGAAATGAATGTATAAGTTCTTTCCTATTCGGGTTTTCTCCATGCAGCTATTCATAGTCAAATATTGGATTATAAAACCCAGATACTGACTTCAAAGGCAAGAGAAGCCTTCTTTCATCCATCTTGAGTCTCTTTATCTCTGTATGTCTTTATTCATGTACAGATTTTTAAAATATATTCCAGGAATGGGTTTTTATTGCTTGAGTCTTTACCAACTTTTTGAACCACTGGCCATGGAAGGGGATAGAGCACCATGACCAGCCAGTTTTGCTTCACATGACCACTATTGCTGAAGGCAATGTACTTCGCAGTCTCACAGTAATCACATGGATGGGTAACCATGAAGAAATATTCTTCAAAGGTGGAGGGGGTGCTGCTAACAGAAACAAGGAAGAAGGAAAACTGTATATATCAAAGAAAATTGAGATTCACTGTATATTCTATACTAAGGGTCTGCACCTTACTGAAAATCACTACAGCCTGAATGAAATCTATAATTGAGGGAATAAAGGTTCAATAAAGAAATCAATTTTAATGGATCTCTTTATGAAATCTACAGAAGTCTAGTATTTCTCCAAATACTATTACATTATTAACAGCTTTATTGAGGCATAATTGACATACAAAAAACTACACATGTTTAAAATTTTAGCCAAAGCAATTCTTAGTAATAGAAACAAAGCTGCGGGTATCACCCTACCAGACTTTAGGCTATACTACAAGGCCATAGTGATTAAAACAGCATGGTATTTGCACAAAAAATAGAGACATTGACATTTGGAACTGAATGGAAAACCATGAGATAAAACTAACATCTTACAGCCACCTAATCTTTGATAAAACAAACAAGAACATACACTGGGGGAAAGCATCCCTATTCAATAAATGGTGTTGGGAGAACTGGAGAACCACATGTAAAAGACTGAAACTGGATCCACACCTCTCACCACTTATAAAAATAGATTCAGGATGAATCAAAGATTTAAATCTAAGGCATGAAACAATAAAAATCCTCAAAGAAAGTGTGGGGAAAACATTTGAAGATATCAGCCTGGGGAACGATTTTATTAAGAAGACTTCCATGGCAGTTGCAACAACAACAAAAATAAATAGGACTTAGTTAAACTGGAAAGCTTCTGTACAGCTAAGGAAACAACTACCAAAGCAAATAGATCACCTTCAGAATAGGGAAAGATATTTGTATAGTATGAATCAGACAAAAGCTTGACAACTAGGATCTACAGAGAACTCAAATTAATCAACAAAAAAGACTCAACAATCTCCTACATCACTGGGCAAGAGATATGAATAAAACCTTTTCTAAAGAAGACAGACGAATAGGTAACAACCATATGTAAAAATGCTCATTGGCCCTAATCATCAGATAAATGCAAATCAAAACTACCCTGATATATTACCTAACCCCATGAGAATGGCCCACATCACAAAGTCTCAAAGCTGCAGATACTAGCGTGGATGTGGAGAGAAGGGAACATTTTTATACTGCTGGTGGGACTGCAAATTAATACAACATTTTTGGAAGGAAGTACGGAGAATCCTCAAAGAACGTAAATTAGACCTCCCATTTGATCCTGCAATCCCATTACCAGGCATCTACCCAGAAGGAAAAAAAATCCTTTTATCATAAGCACATTTGCACTGGACTGTTTATTGCAGCTCAATTTATAATTGACAAAATGTGAATACCTAAATGCCCACCAACCCAGGAACGGATAAACACACATATGCTGTGGCATATGTATACCATGGCATACTATTCAGCCATTAAAAAAGATGGAGACTTTACATCATTTTTATTAACCTGGAGGGAGGTGGAACACATTCTTCTTAGTAAAGCATTACAAGAATGGAGAAGCAAGAATCCAATGTACTTAATTCTAATATGAAGGCAGTAGATGAGCTGGGGGGGAGGTAGGGGAGGGAAGGAGCAGGGAGGAGGGAGAGGGATGGAGGGGTCACAGTGTATGGAGCACCTCTTGGGGGCAGGACACAAGTATAAGAGGGACTTTATCTACCAAATGCAATCAATGTAACCTAATTCTTTGCATCCTCAATGAATCTCAAATAATAAAAATAAAATGTAAGATTTCATAGGCAAGGTGGCATGCACCTGTTGTTTCAGCTACTTGGGAGGCTGAGATAGGAAGTTTGCTTGAACCCAAGAGTTTGAGGCTGTAGTACACTATGATTGTTTCTGTGAATAGCCTGGGCAACACTTGAGACCCTGTTGCAAAGAAAGAAGGAAAAAAAGAAATGGAAGGAAGGAAGGAAGGTCCGTTGGTCTTGATAATTAAAAAATACATATGGTGTGAAAGCATCATCACAGTCAAGGTAAATGTAGCCCCCCTCCCCAAATTTGGCCCACAAATACTTACTATATGACTCTTCTCTTCACAGAAAACCCTGATCTAGATCAGTGGTTTTACCCAACTTTGCTCTTTAAAGTGGAAGCAGTTCTAAGAGGTGCTCTGGGTTTTGGTCACAGGGACCAAAAGGAAGGGGCTGACACCCACCACTACCAGAACCGAACCTTCACTTGGATACAGTGATTCTTTATATCTACGGGGTTGCCTTATAAAGCTTCTTTAGAAGACAGCATCTTAGAAAGCTGAAATCTACTCTTCTGTCTCAACTATTTTTGTTTTCAGATGTGAAAATGAGAATGAAGAGGGAAAGTGAACTACTTACTCCGTGTTATTACATGTAGCTCCTTCTATGGAACATTGAAATCTTTTGGTTCCCAAGTCTGAGAGTTCGGTCCACCACCCTGAATTAAAAACAGTTAGGAGAGTGTGCTCCTGAAGAACCCTCAGCCTCAAAAAACGAAAAAAAAAAAAAATCAAAGTAGACAGTGCCCAGTCTATAGACGATGCTGGAGAAAATCTAACTTGAGCTAGAACTCCTAGGAGCCCGTTATCCACCCCTGGGCAATCTTATTGTGGAGCTGTACCACTCATGAAAAGAACTGTCAGTTATGTAGCCACTTGTGGAGGAAAGGATAACAAGAAAGGGTGATGGGAACCTGAAAGGGCTAAGAGACCCAGAAATGGATATCAGAGGGTGATAATAACTGGAAGAGAAAAGTGCGTATGGACATAATGAATGGATTGTCTGAGAAACATGAGGAAAGGCCTGTGCCAGGAGAAATCCACCATCAAAACAGGCCTGAGGCCAGGTGCATTACCTCAAACATGTAATCTTAGCACTTTGGGAGGGTGATGGTGGGGGAATCACTTGAGGCCAGGAGTTCAAGACCAACCTGAGCAGGAGCAAGACCCTGTCTCTACTAAAACTTGGGGGTGGGGAACAGGCGTTGTGGAAGGCACCTATAGTCCCAGCTTCTCAAGAAACTGAGGCAGAAGGATCACTTGAGCCCAAGAATTTGAGGTTGCTGTGAACGGGGCTGATGCCATAGCACTCTATACCAGGTAATAGACTGAGACTGTCTTTAAAAAAAAGTCAAAATTTAAAGGAGCTGTTTTTTTTTTCAGGCCACATGAAAATGGGTAAATCAAAGCAGCTACATCGAAAATATCTCAACAGAATTGCATATGCATACTTCATATTAATTATTTCCAATGGTACAGATGAAGAAACTGAAGCTCTAAGCATTTAATTTACATCTGCAAGCTCACATAGCTGGTAAATGGTCGAGCTGGGGGCTTTCAACCCACATATTCTAATTCAAAATACCATTTTCTTTTAGTGACACCACAAGACCTATAGTTTCCCTCTCAATTTAGTATGTTTCATTTAGCCTAAGGAAAAAATTAAAGGTTGTTGCAGCTACATATACTTTGTATTTCTTCGTAAGTGTCACAATTGAGTACACTGGAGTTCAATCCCTCTATACAATGAAAGTTCCAGGAAGGTAAACAGGAAAAGAATGTATGCAATTGCAATCTTCAAGCTGAGTCTTATTTTTTCCCCTATAAAGCAGCATGCAAAAATTCCCTAGCAATTTTATGACTTCAATACTTATGGAAATCAGATTACCCTCCTCCATGTAAATAAAGTAGGCATCTTGACCCATGTTTATTACCTATATGTAGTGTTTCAGCTGGTAGCACCCCTCATTAGGGCTGAAGTATGTCCTTCTAAAAGCATTGCCCTAAAGCTGGTACTCCCAAACCTACCATTCTGCAAATCTTCAGCTTTCCAATGTGCCCTGAGGACCCCGGGCAAAGGGACGGAAAAACATTGTCTTTTAGACTTCTGTTCAGTTGGGGCTCAGAACTTGTATGGAGCCATTGAGGGGAGTCATACAAAATCCCCTATACACAATCTCAGTGTGATATTTCAGATTCTCTTAGGAACTGTGTAATCTCCACCCTACATTCTTCCCTGTTCTGGACCCCTTTCTGGACCTTGTGGTCTTGTTTCCTTTTTGATTTTTTCCCCTTGGAAATTTCGTCTTCCTGCCCCTGACCCCACCCCAGTGAGCAATTCAGCTGTGTCTCAGGGCCTCCCTCCAGCTCCTTCACTGGCAGCACGGCAGGTTCGGCAAAGACACTGTAGCAAGAAGTCCCATCTCAGAAGACGGCAGGTGTGTTTGGGGGTGGGTATATACAACATTGAAACAGGTTGTGCTACACTGAAATGGGTAGTAATTATAATTGTGATCATTTTCTGGAGGGAGAGGCCCAGATGCCAGGAGGCTGAGTAAGAAGTCAGCCCGTGCGGCAGTGAACAGCCGGTGTTTCAGCAGCTCGCCACCTGCATCACGTCCAGGCCCTGAGTCAGCCTGTGTCTCATTAGAGCAGCCACAATCACCATCTGAATAATGCTCTGGGACTGAGTTTCTTCCTGAATGACTCTATTCACATGGGATGAGAAACTGTCTCTCTCCACTAGGAAGTGGAATAAAACAAGTGACTCACATATCACGCTTCCGTTTTTGCCAAGTGTAGATGATAAAGTCTCAGTTACTCAGATGTGGGCTGCAGCTGAATCCGCTTTTTATAGCTGACTGATTTAGCAGAGAAGTTAAAATCCAGGTAGCAGGGAGTTATCCTGAGTCAAGTTCTGGTCCACAACAAGCCCTGGAGTGGGGCCATTCCTTGGTCTGGTGGTCTAGTCTCACCCCAGACAAGGCCTTAGAGGTCCTGTGGAGTCAGAAGGCCCCTCCCACCCAGCCTCACCCTCCCTGGATGTCTCCTGGAGGTACAAATCGTAGAGATCCTTTGACCATGTCTCAGATCCAGAGCACCTAGCTTAAGGTTTCAGAGACTATGGATGACCCCACCCACCTGCAGACCCTGGGGAGTCAGAGTTTAAAAGCATGCGCCAAACACTAAACTCAGGGACTAAGTTAACAAACTTGACCACCACGGCCAAAAGCGAAAACAGTCCCCACATCTCGAGTACGGGACCGATGTAGTGCTCTCAGCTGCAGATGGGAGGGAGGTGAGGACTCTGACCTGAACTTATGTGCCTTTGAGTTATTAGCAATGACTGGGAAAGGCAGCCACTAGGATCCTGCTTTTTCCTCCTTGATATTATTTTATGAGTATTACCCTGTGTCACTCCATGGTGGACACACAGCATTTCTACCAACTAACTAGTGCACAAAAAGACCCATGATTTATATGTACACAATTATGGCTTAGTAGGCATTACCCATTGTGTTCTGGGACATGCCCTCAAAATATATAACATCATGGTAAGCACATTACACCAAACGGAGGTGACACATTTTCTTCACCAATAAAGAAAATTGGTGCACACCTTGCTGCACCCTGATCACCAATAGGAAGTTCACAAATTCTCCCTACACTCATGTTTGATTGCAGGACACGATCCTGTTGTTTTAAAGAGCAGTTTACCCTCTCTATATTCATAAAACTAAGAATGTACCAGTTAAACTCTTTGTTGGGCAGACTCTGTAAACTTATAATCAGCTGACATTTATTGACCTTGACACACATGTTAAGAAATCCTCGAGGGCGGTGCCTGTGGCTCAAAGGAGTAGGGGCTGGCCCCATATACTGGAGGTGGTGGGTTGAAACCCAGCCCCAGCCAAAAAATAAAAAAAATTGCAAAAAAAGAAAGAAATCCTTGAAACATCCATGCAATATAGGCACCTTTATTAACCCTATTTTATAGAGAAAGGAAACTAAACATGTAAAAAGTTAAATAACATGGCCAGAATCATTCAGTAAGCAAATCGTGGTACCAGGACTCAAACCAAAGTGTTTCTGGGGCCAAGCCCATGTGTATAAGCATTTTGCTCTTTCCTGGGAATGCACCTCAGATACCCTCATGAACACCCTTCTGTGCTGTTGCTTGGCTTGCAGTGTATTAATGCAGCACCGTGGCTCTCCTCTCTTCTGCAATGTGCTCTGAGCAAAAGGATTCTTCCCATAATGGAGAGACTCTTCTTCGGTGTAAGTTTAACATGCATACTCTGTGCCCTTGATCAAGTCAAACCAAATTGCCATACCAAGTAGTGGATTTGGATTTTAAATCAACCACCCCAGGAAGTGGAAAGCTACCAATCCATGTAGGTGATCCTTTAGAAAAATCAGTTCAGTCTAAGCCCGTCCCAACTTGATCCCTGAGTTAGATGAACACGCAGGACTTAGGCAGCAGCAATTAAGAGAAACTAAGTCATCACTGGAACCTGTCAGAAATCATGTCACTTAATTCCAGTTGCCCACTGACATCAAAAGGGTCTTCATTTGGAATAAAGAAAAACATTACCACAAAAGAGACCCATCCGTGGCGTTTTCTGGAACTTGAGTAATCATAGCCGTACCACCATCTTGGGACCTGCCAGGTGAGAAGGCCTGTAGGTCGGATGAAATTCTCAAACTGAAGAGTGATATAATATATCATCTAAGTTGTAATCCTTTTATATACATTCCAATAAATCTCCCCTCTCTCCCCCAATCACAAAATAAAACCACAACTAACACCGTAGAAAAGTGGGGAACGTTTTAGCAACATGAAAGTCCACAAAAGAACCTTTAAACATAATTTGAACAAGATTTTGTAATTAAAGGCACATAAACAATCTCTATTCATAGGGACTGTGAACAATTTATGTGCTAAGTTGTAAGTAACAGGAAAATAGTGATGTGAAAGATCATTTCAAATAGGTAAAAATATTAGATAATGGAAGAAAGTTCCTCAACGTTGAAGGGAGCTTAAAAAAAAAAAGGAAAAATGAAAAGTTAGACCCAACACTGTTGTTTGTGGGGCAGTGATCTTGAGGTATCTCCTACAAATGACTTACTAGTTACAGGAGGGGAATGGTAACTTACCGAGTGGATTGACATCATCAATGACGGGGTAAGCTGACCCTGCGTGGCTCCTGATATCATGCATGAGGTAGAACACAGTATCACATCTGTGTCACTTCCAGCAGAAGTATATGACATAAATCTAATCATATAGAATGTAGGCTTTTAAATGTGAAACTGAAAAATATTTTATGAAATAATTAGCCTGTACCCTTCACAATTTTCAAGAACATGAACGATAAGAGCAGATGAAAAAACTATTACGAATTACAAGAGTGTAAGGGGACACAACCCGTAAATTCAGTGCATGGTCCTGGATTGAACCCTGGACCAAGAAAAATAATAACTATTAAAAAAAAAAACATTGCTGAGCAACCAGAGCAACTGAAATCTGAATTTTAGGTCATAGCGTTACATCAAAGTTTTGACTTATCATTTCGATCCTGGTGCTGTGCTTATGTAAGAAAGTTCCTGCTTTTAGGAAAGAGACATGAGAGAGTTTGTGGCTAGATCGCAACCTGAAAATTACTTCCAAATGGTTTTGAAAAAGACAGAAAAGTAAATAAGAGCAAATGATCAGGCAAATGGAAGAAAATATTAACAGCTGGTGAATATGAGTTAAGGGAACTCAGGTGTTTCTTATTCTTGTGACTGGAAAGTTTGAAATTACGTTAAAATAAAAATCTTTCAACATCATATTATAGTTAGCATTCAACAAATCTTTTTTGAAAACATATGGAGTGTATACTTTCCAATCGCTGCTGTACCAAACTTATTAGCTGAAAGCAACACAACTTGATCATCATAAATGCCTTTTCCAACTTTTAGAGGCTGCCTGCATTTCTCACTTCAAGCTCCTCTTTTCCTCAAATCACTCTAACCTCTGCTTCCATTCCCGCATCTCCTTTCCTGATACTCTCTTCCCTCCCTCCCATAAGGACTTTTGTGACTACGCTGGACACCTTCCTCTCAATAGTCCAGGATAATCTTCCCATCTCAGGCCTCTCATTTAATCACATCTGCAAAGTCTCTTTTGCTGCAAGTTCTAGAAGTTAGAATGTAAACATGGAGGCACTATTCTGCTATCACAGAGTCATTCAGATTTTGTTTGTTCGTTCATTGGTTTTTTTGTTTCTACTAAGCCCCCTCAAGCCCCTAGCGGTCAACGATCCTGGAGACACTTTATAATTCAACTTTTGATATAAAGAAAAACAATTCTAACCCCTTCCTAAACAAATGACACACAATATTCAAAACATTTTGGTTTGAATTTTGATGTCGTTCCTTAGGCCTAGGAAAGAGGGCATGCCATCGGGACCAGGAAATGGGGCATCAAAGGTACTCCAATATTCTACACCTTAGGTTGGGGAATGAGTATAGGATGTGTGTTTTATTATTCTTATCTAAACTGTACTTACATTTTAGTCTTTTATATGATTTCATTCATATTTGTTAAAAATATGTGGACTTACATACAATGATAGTCTCCTATGCCAATAAGACTTACCTTTCTTAAGGCTCGGTGTTTTGTTTTGTTTTTTTAAACATTTAAGTAGTTTATATCTTCATCAGGGTTAATTACATGGAAACATGATCTTAGTTAACAGACTAACAAGGAATGTCTTGAACCTGTTCATGACAGAGTAGTCATTACTTGGTCGATCAATCATACCAAACAAATAGAAGGATAGTATCACTAAAAATCCTTCTGGAGGCTCGGCGCCTGTGGCTCAACAGGCTAAGGCACCAGCCATGTACACCTGAGCTGGCGGGTTCGAATCCAGCCCGGGCCCACCAAACAACAATGACGGCTGCAACCAAAAAATGGCCGGGCGTTGTGGCGGGCGCCTGTGGTCCCAGCTGCTTGGGAGGCGGGGGCAGGAGACTCGCTTGAGCCCAGGAA